>JAHBCN010017911.1:0-17721 GCA_019359885.1 Listronotus oregonensis
AGACCAGACATTTTTTTATTGGTGCCGTGGGTGTACGCTAATGTGGAAAATTTTATAGTTTATTGGTTCGACAAATAAATCGAATACGTGTTTTTTTTCCAAATAATTGTGGCTTAAAAAAATAGTTTTAATATTTAAAAAAAATGAAAAAAAAGAAGATGGTTAAATTTTTTGCAAAAAGCGGTAACTTACATTCGGGGCGGACATGTTATCTAAAAAAATGTCATACTGCCTAAGAAAAGTAGGTTATAGGAAACAAAAAATGTCCCTTTATGACCAACCTGTGTAAGAAAATATATAATCATTTATAGTTAATGAAGTAATAAAGTAAACATTTATAATTGATTTTAACCAAAAAATACATTTTAACGTCGCAATTTTTGCTAGTAATTGGGAAAAAAGCGGTGTTTAATTCAGGGCCCCCTATTTTTTTTAAAAGAAAATAGAAAACAAAAAAGGATAATGGTCCTAAAAAAAAATATAATAATCAAGAAAATATGTTTTTTTGTATAATCTGTAAAAGCAATGTTATATAAATATTTATAAGAAACTAACTAGTAACGGCGATTAAAATTTTATCAAAAATACTTTCTTTGGAAATTAAAATTTGTCCTTGCCCGCCAAAATTAAGACATAACGTTTTGGAAAACTTATTAACATCACAGTAGAAATTAAGGTGCTTAGTTAGTTAATTTTTAAACAAAGATTTTTGTAAAAAGCAAATAAAATAACTTAGTCTAAAGGTGTATTTACCGACAAATGGACTTTTCTTGTCGTGGTATAAACAGACTTGCCTAAACTTCCTTTAAGTCACTTTCTCTTAATTTTTGCTTAATTAAATATTTCTTGGTTATTCTTCAGGATGTCTAAACATAACAAAATTCCTTTTCGGAATTTGCTCCTTCTGAAGCAGCAACTGCTTCAAAAATTATTGTCTGGAAAGGATGTCACGATACATTTTTTAAATCTTCGAGTAACATTTTTGGGGTGGTGAACAAGTTCACCGGGAAGAAGGCGGGTTTTCCTCTTATTCGTAAGAATGAGGGCCTCCCTATGAGGCCACCAATGTGAGTTCTCTGCATCATGACAGAACCAATGACAATATGAATAATTTTATTTTTTTAGCCTAGTTAGAGATTTAGTCCGATCTAAGGATAATAACCAAATTGGTTTTAAGATCGCCACGCCGGTGCCCTGTAGAAACCAAGAAAAAGTTGTCGTTTAAAAAAGTTTTTATCAAATTTTACGACTTTTATTTAAACAAAAATTTAAGTGTCTTACAAACTAAAAAGGTTACTTATTATGATTTAATGGGAAACTAGATATAATATGTACCGTAATAAAGGAAAAATAAGCAAAAAACTGATTTTGGCCAAAAATTTGGGAATAGCTAATTGCATTACCTTTATTTATCATAAAATTGATAAATAAAACAAAATAACAAAACAAAAATTATATTAAAAAAATCTATTGTTTACAGTTGTTGTTTACTACCTAACACATCGAGACCAGACATTTCTTTAATGGTGCCATGGGTATGCGCTAATGTGGAAAATTTTATAATTTATTGGTTCGACAAATAAATCGAATACCATTTTTTTTCCAAATCATTGTAGCTTAAAAAAATATTTTTAATAATTTAAAAAAATGCAAAAAAGATGGTTAAATTTTTTTGCAAAAAGCGTTGCTCACATTCGGGGCGGACATGTTATCGAAGAAAAGGTGATACTGCCTATGACAAGTAGGTAAATAGGAAACAAAAAATGTCCTTTCCATGACCTGTGTAGTGTTTAAAAAAAAACGTTTTTTTTTTCAAATCTGGATAAAGACAAAAAAATGTTTATCGATTAGGAAAAATTCAGTTTTTTTTTTATTATACTCTTAGTTACATTGATAAAATAAACCTTTTAGGTGATTTTTGCTGAATATTTTTTAGTATTATTTTTGGATCGGTTTATATAAATTTCTAGTCATATTGCTAACCTGCCAATGTGATGCGACAATATATTTCGACGAAGAAAGTTTTAATAGTGAGAGTTCTGAGGGTAATAACGAAAAAATTTAATAAGTTTTAGGTGTGTTTATATGTTTCATTACGTGTTTAATCATTAAGACTTTGTTTTTAAATTTTGGAATTGATGTTTAGGTATGTGATGATTTACTTCTTTTACAGTGTTTAATAATGTTTTGTTCACTTTTGTAAACATTTTGTTAATAAATATTAAAATATAATTGAAACTAAAATTTCCATATTTTGTTTTTTTTTTTCGAAAAAAAGTGTTTTCCGAGGCGTTAAAACACTAGACCTGTGTAAAAGAATATATAATCATTTATAATAAATAAAGTAATAAAGTAAATTTTAACCAAGAAATACATATTAACGTGCAATTTTTGCTAGTCATTGAGGAAAAAGCGGTGTCTACATTCAGGGCCTCGTATGTTTTTTAAGGAAAATAGGAACAAGAAAGGATAATGGCCCTAAGAAAAAAAGTAATAAACAAAGAAAATATCTCCTTGTATAATCTGTAAAAGCAATGTTATATAAATATTTATAAGAAATTAACTAGCAATGGCGATCAGAAATTTGACCAAAAATACTTTCTTTGGAAATGAGAATTTGTCCTTGCTTACTTTAAAAAAGAAATATTTAAATTGAAAAAAAAAACTTTTTTATTTTCTTACTTTATAATCCTCCCAGAAATATCTTTTCAAATTTGCCTAGACCCTTTAAGACACACGTCTTACGAGAAAGCTTTGCTATGTTTTGATGTTGTGTTCGATCATAAGTGGTTTTTGTGTACCCGTAATATATTTTAAACATTGGTGGCTAAATTTGTAGCTTACAGTAAACTATTAAAACATGCATTATAAAATAGAAATAAACAGACCCGTCGAAACCAATCTTATTTTATAAAACCTCCTTAAATGCACTTTCAGTTAAAATTTGCAGTGTTTTAACGGGTTAAAAAATAATACAAAGTTTTATTAAACGTTTTGATTAAATTTCTCCCCTAAGGTAATTTAAGTCAAGACAATAATGTTTAGAAAAGGGTTTATCAAGTGTTGTGATTTTTTTTTCAAGCGAAAGCTGAAACTAAAAATTTTTAAATATACAAAAGCACAATTCCGTAATTAGACATTTTTTGTAACGTGTTTCGAGACCAGAAATAAGTTTGTTTTGGTGTCCGTCATGTTGTGCAAGAGTCGCTACCGTACGTCCGGTGTATGTAGCAGGTTGCGGAGATACAGGCGCCATATCTTTGCAATTGGTCGCTTTTTTATCTATATGATTTAGAATTAAAATACTAATTATAATAGTAAGTTTTTAAACATAATTTGATGTGAAACTAAACACATGTAAAGTACCGACTTCTGCACAACATGGCGGACTTTAAAACAAATCTATTTCTCGCCTTGAACACGTTACAAGAAACTCCTTTAATTACTACAATAGAAATTTGATTTTCTAAAAAAAACATTTTTTTTTAATTTTTCATTTTCAAAATTTAAATGCTGTTTTAATAATAAATTAAAACTTTTTGTTTTTCTGTTGTACTTTGTGTATTATACTAATTTACAACATTACGACTATATTTAAGATAGTTGTATCACAAGAGGCACTTTTTTAGAATTTTTTTAAATTTATACCGATTATTGTTTTTAAATAGTTCTACCTCGATAGGTGCAGAATCAAATTTATGAACCATACAGTTTCGACATTTAATTGCAATGAAAGTGTTTTTGAGGCTCTTATACATTGTACTGTACGGAATGACAAATAATAACAACTTAATCTCTTAAACTTGTTAAAATGATACACTAAAAGTTTTTTAAATTTGATTTATTGTTAAACTAGATATATGTATCGTAATAAAGGAGACGTAAACAAAAAAACGATTATGGCCGAAAATTTTGAAATAATTACCTGCGTTACCTTTATTTATGATAAAATTAATAAATAAAACAAAATAGCAAAAAAGAATATTTTTTAAAAAATTCTATTGTTTACAGTTGTTTACTACCTTAAACGACGAGACAAGATATTTTTTATTGGTGTCATGGATGTGCGCTAATGTGAAAAATATTGTAGTTTATTGGTTCAACATTTAAATAGAATGTTTTTCTTTTTCCAAATAATTGTGGCTTAAAAAAATATACTTTAATATTTAAAATAAAAAATTTTAAAAAATGCAAAAAAAAGTTGGATATTTTTTTTTGCAAAAAGCAGTACTCAAATTCGTGGCGGATATATTACCTAAGAAAAATAAAATGATACTGCCTAAGAAAAGAAGGTAAACAGGAAACAAAAAATGTCTCTTTCTATGACCTGTGTAAAAGGTTATATAATCATTTAGGATAAATGAAGTAATAAAAAAGACATAATTAATTTTTACCAAAAAATACATTTTAACGTGGCAATGTTTGATAGTAATTGGGGAAAAAGCGGTGTCTACATTCAGGGCCTCGTATGTTTTTTAAGAAAAATAGGAACCAAAAAAGGATAATGGTCCTAAGGAAAAAAAAGTAACAGCTAAACAAAAAAAATATCCCTTTGTATAATCTGTAAGAGCAATGTTAAATAGGAGCAAAAAAGTGTTTTTTTACCGTTAGCCGTACTGAAGGCGTCTTACGGAGACAGAGGCTACTTAATATTGTCTCTCCCGGCGGAGACAGGCTTTTCACCTAGTTTGGAAATAAGTAAATGCGTTACCTTAATTTATCATAAAAATAATAAATAAAACAAAATAGCAAAAAAGATTATATAATAAAAAATTCCATTGTTAACAGTTGTTTACTACCTAGAAAGAAGTGACAAGACATTTTTTTCATTGGTGCCATGAGTGTGCGCTAATGTGAAAAATATTATAGTTTATTGGTTTGACAATTAAATAGAATACGTTTTTCTTTTTTCAAATAATTGTGGCTTAAAAAATGTTTTAATATTATAATAAAACATTTTAAAAAATGCAAAAAAGGTGGATAATTTTTTAGCAAAAAGCGTTGCTTAAATTCGGTGCGGATATGTTATCTAAGAAAAAAAGTGATAATGCCTAAGAAAAGTAGGTAAATAGGAAACAAAAAATACACCTTTCTATGACCTGTGTATAAGGTTATATAATCATTTAAGAAAAATGAAGTAATAAAGAAGACATTTATAATTAGTTTTAAGTAATTGGGGAAAAAGCTGTGTCTACATTCAGGGCCTCGTATGTTTTTTAAGAAAAAGAGGAAACAAAAAAGGATAATAATCCTATGAAAAAAAAAAAGTAATAAACAAAAAATATTTTTTTGTATAATCTATAAAAGCAACGTTATACAGGGTGTAAAAAGTATGACGTTTACCATTTTAATGGTCGATAGTGGAGCTTAAAACAGTTTAAAAAAGCCAAGAAGATATGGGTCAAAAGTTGATCGTTTTTGAAATAGGACCTTTCCAAGTTAGAAGTTAGAAGATCTTTTGTATATTTACTTTTTTTAAGGAATTATTTATTTACATACAAATAATACAAATTACTTCTTACAATTTATTTTGATATTTAATTTGAAATTAAATTTTAGTAAAAAACAACAAATAATTATTGTTTGGTATTTATTTGTTATTAAAACATAGTTGTACTTACCAGAAGATGGCTAAATATCCATTTTAAGAACACAAATTATTATGTTTTAAAACAGCACATTTTTATTATGCTTACAGAATAAGATTTCTCGGTTACACACATTCCGTTTTTAAAAATCTTTGGTACATTTGCACTACGAATGTGGTAAATTTAAAACATCGGCATATTTTCCCGATTTAAAAACAAACAAAAATATCGCTGCCGGGTCGGTTAGCAATATCTACAACTGACTTTACTTCAGGCACAAGGTTTTTAGGTAGGCTCTGTTCCTAGGGCATTCAATTCCGGAAGGAATTGCAATCCCGGGATTTCGGGATCATTAATTTTTAATCCCGTGATTCCGGATTGATCTCGGGATTCCCCAAAATTAATTATGTGGAAATATTTTTTCCTATAAATAACTAAGTAACACCTTTCATTAAAAATCCTTTATTTTAGGTAACAACAAACATAACATAACCTAATACAAAATGAAAACGTCGTATCTTATCTAGTTTAAAGGAACAACAAAATTATTAAAGTTTAGAAAGAAATTTTCAGAAAAAAACGTTTAAAACAAACTTGTTTTTTAAAAAAATGTGTTAAGAAAACGAGTTGATCTAGTGTGTTGTCACTTAAACTAGACCTTATTTTATTGCATAAGATACCATCTATTAAAAAAGTCCTTTCGGATTCGAAGCGGGTAGGAGGAATCGTCATTAACATATCATATGCCAACTGCAAATAAAAACCTCGTTCAGAACCGTTTTCAAAGAATTCCATTTCCTGGAATATAATTTGTGATATGTTCATATTATGATATTTCTCTTGAGGTTTTAAACATGTACTTTTTTCCAGGCATCTCCCCAATTTTTCTAAGCAAATCAACATTTTCCACTCTTGGAGATGAACTAGTAGAGTTTACATATTTTTTAGTATTTTGGATATTTCTTGTTCAATTTTCCTCTTGTTGGAATTTCACACATCATTGCCGCACGTACAGGATTATCTCTGACAGCGTGATTGTACTATTTTTAAAGCACTTTTGTACAATATAAAAAAATATAATAAGCAAAAATTAATCCCGAAAATCCCGGGACCAGTGGACGATAATCCCGGGATTTCGGGGCTGAAAAATTAGGTGGGATCCCGGGATTCCGGAAACCGGGATCCCGGGATTAATGCCCTATGACTGTTCCCAATTCTTTTTTAAATTTTAACTGGGAAAAACTATTTATTTATTTTTTTATTTGTAGATTAAAACATTTAAAACCTAGTTTATTTTTACCAAATGAATCTACCGATAATAATTGATTAAGACGAAAGTTTCCAATTCTTAAGATTTTCAGAAATAATTGCTTCTAAAGTTTTAACTTCAACATCGTTTTGACAAAAATCTGTCAACTTTAAACACATATGTCATATAAACTTTTTGACTTGTTTTGAGCTCCACTATCGCCTATTTAAATCGTGAGCATCATACTTTTTACACCCTGTATAAATATTTATAAGAAATTAACTAGTAACGGCGTTTAAAAAAATTAACCAAAAATACTTTCTTTGGAAATGAAAGTCTGTCCTTGTTTACTTTAAACAAAAAATATTTAAATATAAAAACATTTTTTTTAATTTTCTTATTTTTTAATCCTCTCAAGAAATATTTTCTCAAATTCGCCTAGACCCTTTAAGACACACGTCTTACGAGAAAGATTTGCTATGTTTTGATATTGTGCTCGATCATAAGTGGTTTTTGTGTACCCGTAATGTATTTTAAATAATGGTAGCTAAATTTGTAGCTTGTAGTGAACGATTAAAAAATGTATTATAAAATAAAAATAATCAGTCCCGTCGAAACCAATCTCATTTGATAAAACCTCCTTAAATGCACTTTAAGTTAAAATTTGCAGTGTTCTAACGGGTTAAAAATAAAAAGTTTTATTGGACGTTTTGATTCACTTTTAACTCGCGATAACCATAAATTACTTAAAAGTTTTAAGAAAGTTAAATTTGTAAAAATTTGGTTATTTTAAGTTATCGTAAAACCCTCTTAGGTAATTTAAATCAAGACAATAATGTTTAGAAAAGGGTTTACCAAGTGTTGTGATTTTTTTTTCAAGCAAAAGCTGAAAACTAAAAAAGTTGAAATATACATACAAATGCACATTTCAGTAATCAGACATTTTGTAACGTGTTCGAGGCAAAAAATATGTTTGTTTTGGAGTCCGTCATGTTGTGCAGGAGTCGCTACCACACGTTCGCATGTATGTAGCAGGTTGCGGAGGTACAGGCGCCATATTTTTGCAATCTGTCGCTTTTTTATCTATATGATTTAAAATTAAAATACTAATTCTTACAGTGAGTTTTAAACTTAATTTGATGTGAAACTAAACACAAGTAGAGTCCCGATATCTGCAAAACATGGCGGACTTTAAAACAAACCTATTTCTTGCCTCGAACACGTTACAAGAAACTCCTTTAATTAGTACAATAAAACTTGGATTTTCTGAAGACATTTTTTTTTTCATTTTTCATCTCAAAATATAAAATGCTGTTTTAATAATAATACATTAAAACTGTTTGGTTTTCTATTGTACTTTGTGTATTATACTTTATAACATGACTATATTTGAGATAGTTGTATCACGAGAGGCACTTTTTTAGATTTTTTTTTCTAATTTATGCCGATTATTGTTTAAATAGTTCTGCCTCGATAGGTGCAGAATCAAATTTATGAACCATACAGTTTCGGCATTTAATTGCAAATAAAGTGTTTTTGAGGCTCTTATACTTTGTACTATACGGGATGACGAAAAGGTTAATTACATATAGGTATAATTTTAACTCTCAAACTTTTGTTACCGTGTTTATAAAAAAAACTATACTAATATTAAACAACTAAGAATTTTTTAAATTTGCCTCATTGGTTGTTAGAATATAGTTTCTGAGATTTTAATTATTAAATAATGACAACTTAATCTCTTTAAACTTGTGAGAGGGATACACTAAAAACAACTGGCAACAACGCATGTATTTAATCGGTGACTAAAGTATATAGCGCGCATGCGTCAGAATTTTTAAAAATTCTAATTGAGATGAAAAGTAGCGGTATTGTTGATTTTTTTTTTAACTACAATGTTATTTTTACGAAATTAAGTACTGTCATTTATTACACATGTATTCTTTTTTTTATACAATATATAATATTTATTTTTTTATTTATGTGTGGGTAATGTGTTCATGCTACATTAAATAACATAATGTTCCGGAAAACTTATTAACATCTCAGTAGAAATTAAGGTGTTTAGTTAGTTCATTTTTAAACAAAGATTTTTTGTAAAAAATAAATAAAATATCCTAGTCTAGAAGTGTATTTACCGACAAAAAGACTTTTCTTACCGTGTTATAAACAGACTTTCCTAAACTTCTTTTAAGTCACTTTTTCTTAATTAAATATTTCTTGATTACTGTTCGGAATGTCTAAACATAACAAAATTCCTTTTTCACAATTTGCTCCTTCTGAAGAGAAAACTGCTACAAAAATTATTGTATGAAAAGGATGTCACAATACATTCTTTTAAATCTTCAAGTCACATTTAAAGCGGTGAACGGACTTCCAGGTTCATCGAGAGGGAGGCGGGTTTTCCCCTTATCCGTAAGGATGAGGCCTTATGAGGCCACCAATGTGACTTCCCTACATCATGACACAACCAATGACAATATGAATAATTTTAATTTTTTAGATCTAGTAAGAGATTTAGTTGGATCTTAGGATAATAACCAAATTGATTTTTAAATCGCAAACCACGAAAAAGTTATGGTTTAAAAAAGTTTTTGTCAAATTTAACGACATTTATGTAAGCCAAAATTTAAGTGTCATACAAACTAAATAGGTTACTAAAGCACAGTGCAGTAATTAAAGAAGTTTTGTGGTAAACTGCAAATCCCAATGTAAATTCGCTAAAAAATTATATATTTTTTAGATGACGCCGACGTATTCGAAGCGAGATGTAAGTTTGTTTTGGTATTCGCTGTGTTGTGCAGATGTCGCTACCGTACGTCTGTGCGTGTGTAGACGGTTGCGGAGATTCAGAATCCGTGTCTTTGCAACCTATCGGTTTTTTGCCTCTTTATTACCTAAAATTAAAATTATTATCATATTTAGTTTTTTAAATATAATTTAATGTAAAACTAGATATGTGTATCGTAATAAAGGAGACATAAATAAAAAAATGATTTTGGACAAAAATTTGGAAATAAGAAAATGCGTTTCCTTTATTTATATAAAATTAATAAATAAAACAAAATAGCAAAAAAGATTATAATATATTAAAAAATGCTATTGTTTGCAGTTGTTTACTACAGATAACGACGAGACAAGACATTGTTTTTATTGGTGTCATGGGTGTGCGCTAATATGGAAAATATTATAGTTTATTGGTTCGACAATTAAATAGAATACTTTTTTCTTTTTTAAAAAAAAAAAACGTGATACTGCCTAAGAAAAGTAGCTAAATAAAAAACAAACAATGTCTCTTTCTAGGACATGTGTAAAGGTTATATAATCATTTAGGATAAATGAAGTAATAAAGAAGACATTTATAATTCAATTTAACCAAAAATACATTTTAACGTGGCAATGTTTCATAGTAATGGGGGAAAAAGCGGAGTCTACGTTCAGGGCCTCGTATGTTTTTTTAAAAAAAATAGAAAACATAAAAGGATAATGGGCCTATGAAAAAAAATAATAAACAAAAAAATATATCTTTTTGTATAATCTGTAAAAGCAATGTGGTACAGGGTGTAAAAAGTTCACCATTTTATTAGGCGATAGTGGAGCTTAAAACAAGTCGAAAAGGCCAAGAACATATGGGTCAAAAGTTAATCGTTTTCGAAATATGACCTTTCAAAGTTTAAAAAAGTTGGCAACACCGCGCCTGTTTCATCGAATGCGAGTCGACCGTCAAACGTTTTTTGCGATCTTTTGTATATTTACTTTTTTTAAGGAGATGTTTATTTACATACAAATAATAAAAAATACTTTTTGAAATTTATTTTAATATTTAATTTGAAATTAAATTTAAGTAAAAAACAACAAATAATTATTGTTTGGTTTTTATTTGTTATTAAAAAATAGTTAATAGTATGTTTTTAAAACAGCACTTTTTTATTTTGCTTAAAGAATAAGATTTCTCGGTTGCACACATTCCGTTTTTAAAAATCTTTGGTACATTTGCACTACGTATGTGGTAAATTTAAAACATATCGGCATATTTTTCCGATTTAAAAACAAACAAAAATATCGCTGCCGGGCCGGTGAGCAATATCTACAACTGACTTTACTTCAGGCACAAGGATTCTAGGTAGGCTCTGTTGCCAATTGTTTTTTAACTTTTTAACTGGGGGAAAAATTAATTATTTTTTTCATTTGTTGATGAAAACATTTAAAAGTTATTTTTTTTATTACATAAATCTACTGATAAATAATTGATTAAGATAAAAGTTTCCAATTCTTAACATTATTTAGAAATAATTGCTTCTAAAGTTCTAACTTTAACATCGTTTAGACAAAAATCTGTCAACTTTAGACACATTGTCATTTAAACTTTTTGACTTGTTTTGAGCTTCACTATCGCCCATTTAAATCGTGAGCATCATACTTTTTACACCCTGTATAAATATTTATAAGAAATAAACTAGTAACGGCAATTAATAATTTGGCCAAAAATGCTTTCTTTGGAAATGAAAATCTGTCCTTGCTTGCTTTAAAGAAAAAATATTTAAATAATTTTTTTTTATTTTCTTATTTTTTAATCCTCTCAAGAAATATTTTCTCAAATTCGCCTATACCCTTTAAGGCACACGTCTTACGAGAAAGCTTTGCTATGTTTTGATATTGTGCTCGATCATAAGTGGTTTTTGTGAACCCGTAATGTATTTTAAACAATGGTGGCTAAATTTGTAGCTTACAGTGAACTATTAAAACATGCATTATAAAATAGAAATAAACAGTCCCGTCGAAACCAATCTCATTTGATAAAACCTCCTTAAATGCACTTTAAGTTAAAATGTGCAGTCTTTTAACATGTTAAAAAATAATAAAAAAAAAGGTTTAATAGGCGTTTTGATAAAATTTTTACTTTTAACTCGCGATAACCAGAAATTACTTTTAAGTTTGAAGGAAGTTAAATTTGTGAAAATTTGGTTATTTTAAGTTGCAGTAAAACTCTTTAAGGTAATTTGAATAAAAATAATAATGTTTAGAAAAAGGTTTATCAAGTGTTGCGATTTTTTTTCAAGCGAAAACACAGTTCGGTAATCTAACATTTTTTGTAACGTGTTTGAGCCTAGAAATAAGTTTGTTTTGATGTCCGTCATGTTGTAAAGAAGTTGCTACCGTACGTCCGCGTGTATGTAGCAGGTTGCGGATATACAGGCTTTGCAATCTGTCGCTTTTATTATTTATAGTGAGTTTTTAAAGATAATTTGATTTGAAACTAAATACAAGTAGAGTCCCGACTTTTGCACAACATGGCGTACTTTAAAACAAACCTATTTCTTGCCTGGTACACGTTACAAGAAACTTTTGGTTTTCTTAAAAGACATTTTGTTTTTCATTTTCATCTTGGAATATAAAATACTGTTTTAATAATAATAAATTAAAACTTTTGTTTTTCTACTGTACTTTGTGTATTATACTTTACAACATTACGACAGTATTTGAGTTAGTTGTATTACGAGAGCACTTTTTAGGATTCTTTTTTAACTTTATACCGATTATTGTTTAAATAGTTCTGCCTCGATTGATGCAGAATCAAATTTATGAACAATTCTGTTTTGGAGACATTTAATCGCAAAGAAAGTGTTAATTGTCCCAGATATATAATTTAAAACCTTTAAACTTTTGTTACCGTGGTTATAAAAAACTAAACTAATATTAAACAACAACTAAGGATTTCTTTATTAGTCTCATTGATTGTTACAATGCAATTTCTGAGATTTTTAACCAATAAATAATGTCAAATTATTTTATTTAAATTTGTGAAATTGATACACTAAGAACAACTTGTAACAACCCATGTATTTAACCGGTGACAAAAGTATATAGCGCGCATGCGTCAGAATTTTTTAAATTTTAATTGATATAAGAAGTAACGTTATTGTTATTTTTTTAATTACAATGTAATTTTTACGAAATTAACTTAATTTCGTAAAAATGAGAAAAGAAATGGGACGGGTACCCGGTGTGGATCCGGTACCCGGTGGATCCGGCCGGGTACCGGGTAATGGCGCCGGATACCCGGCACAGCCGGCAAATTAGGTCTAGGATAAAATTTTATAAATGTTATTTCAAAAACGGACATTTATTTTAATTAAACATAAATCAGTAGAAGAATTAAAATTCATAATTCAAAAGAGGTAAATTATGGTGAAGAAATACAACCTGTTCAGCACGATCTGGGTTAAGTCTGGGTACCCGGCAACCCGCCATAAGCTTGTACCGGGTACTCGGTTGCCGGGTAATCAGCAAAAGTAGGATCCTGTGCATATATAAAATTAAGTACTGTCATTTATTAAACATGTATTATTTTTTTAATGCAATATACAGGGTGTAAAAAGTATGATACTCGCGATTTTAATGGTAAGAGTGGAGCTTAAAACAAGTCAAGAAAGCCAAGAACAAATGGGTCAAATGTTAATTGTTTTCGAGGTATTGCCTTCAAAACTTTAAAAAAGTTGGCAACACTTTCCAGCTTTATTGCAGAGGGTCGAATGACGAACGGTTTTTGCGAGTTTAACATATTTATACTATTTTAAAGAGATGGTTATTTACATAAAAATAATAAAAATTACTTGTAATTTATTTTGCAATTAAATTTAAGTAAAAAAAATAAATGATTGTTTGGTTTTTAATTGTAATTAAAAAATAATTGTACTTTCCACAAAGATAGGCTGAATATCCATTTTCAGAATACAAATTATTATGCTTTAAAAACAAGCACTTTTTTAATTTCATTAAAGAATAAGATTTCTCGGTCGCACGCATTCCGTATTCATTACTCTTAAGTGCCGCCCATACACTACGTTTGTCTTAAATTTAAACATATTGGCATATTTTTCCTATTTAAAAACAAATAAAAATATCGTCCATGCCGGCGAGCACAATATACGACTGACTTATCGCACAAAGGTTTTGGGTAGCTCTGTTGCCAATTGTTTTTAAATTTTAAACTGGGAGAAAAGTAATTGAAAAATTATTTTTTTTTTTAAATTTGTTTACCGAAACATTTAAAACTTTGTTTATTTTATTACCAAATGAATCTAATAATAAGCGATTAAAATATCAGTTTCCGGTTGTAAAGGGTTTCAAAAATAACTGCTTTCAAAGTTCTTAACTTTGGCATCGTTTAGACAAAAATCTGTTAAGTTTTAACACATTTGTCATATAAACTTTTCGATTCGTATTGAGCTCCACTATCGCCCATTAAAATCGTAAATATCATACTTTTTACACCCGGTATATATTTATTTATATATTTGTGTGTAATGTCTCCATGCTATATTGAATAAACACTCGTTAGTGACCTCAAAGAGAACTTTACCCGCCAAAATTAAGACATAACGTTGTGGAATACTTACTAACATTTCAGTAGAAATTAAGGTGTTTAGTTAGTTAATTTTTAAACAAAGATTTTTTGTAAAAAAGAAATAAAATATCTTAGTCTAGAAGTGTATTTATTGACAAAAGGACATTTCTTACCGTGGTATTAACAGACTTGCCTAAACTTCCTTTTAGTCACTTTCTCTTAATTAAATATTTCTTGGTTATTGTTCAGAATGTGTAAATATAACAAAATTCCTTTTTCACAATTTGCTTCTTCTAAAGCAGAAAGTGTTACAAAAATTATTTTTTGGACAGGATGCCACAATTCATTCTTTTAAATCTTCGAGTCACATTTTTGGGGCGGTGAACAGACTTCAAGGTTCACCTTATCCGTAAGGATGAGGCCTCCTTATGAGGCCACCAATGTGACTTCCCTACATCATGACACAACCAGTGACAATATCAATAATTTTGATTTTTTAGATCTAGGAAGAGATTTAGTCGGATCTAAGGATATAACCAAATTGGTTTCAAGATCACCACGCCGGCGCCCTGTAGAAACCAAAAAAAAGTTATGGTTTAAAAATGTTCTTATCAAATTTTGCATCTTTTTTTAAGCGAAAATTTGAGTGTCAAACTAAAAAGGTTACTAAAGCACAGTGCATTAGTTAAAGAAGTTTTGTGGTAAACTGCAAATCCCAATATAAACTCGCTAAAAAATTATATTTTTATTTAGAAGACGTATTCAAAGCGAGATGTAAGTTTGTTTTGGTATCCGCTATGTTGTGCAGATGTCGCTACCGTACGCCCGTGCGTGTGTAGACGGTTGCGGAGATTCAGAAGCCGTGTCTTTGCAATCTATCGCTTTTTTGTCTATTTCCTAGAACTTAAATCATTATCATATTCAGTTTTTAAATTACGATTTAATGCGTAACTAGATATATTTATCGTAATAAAGGAGACCTAACAAAGATCTGGCAATGTGATAAAAAAAATGCAATAAGCGGTACGTACTCAAATTCGGGCCGGATTTATTATCCAAGAAAAAAAAAGTGATACTGCCAAAAAAGGTAAATAAGAAACAAAAAATGTCCCTTTCTATGAAAAACGAAGGTTATATAAACATTTATGATTAATAAAGCAATAAAGAAGAATTTTAAATTTGATTTTAGAAACAAAAAAATTAACGTGGTAATATTTGATAGAAATTGGGGAAAAAGCTTGGTCTACATTCAGGGCCCCATATGTTGTTTAAGGAAAATAGAAAATAAAATAGAATAATGATCGTTTAAAAAAAGTAGTAAACAACAAAAATCTCTATATGTATAATTTGAGTTTGACCAAAAGTTCTTCTTTGAAAATTATCTATCCTTTACCTACTTAAAACAAAAACTGTTTAAATATAGTAAAAAAAAAGTATTTAATGGAGACATTATTAGAATTGGATCGAAATGACCAGGTATGCTGTGTTCTCTGATGTAGAACATCCAATAGTTTTATGTGATGTCAAGCAATTAGGATGGGGTGGGCGGTATATTATAAATAGCCCCTTCTCATCTTGGGTCAATTAGTTTATTCTTAAACTTTGACCGGTTCGGATCGAGTGGAAGTGTTTGTGCCGAAGTAGTGTTTGAATAATTATTAAATAGTTTCATGTAAGTAATAATTTTAATTTTAAAGATTTTAATACCTGCATAAAAATATATTATTAGTAAAAACCAAAGGTATATATTTAATTTTATCTGTAAATGTAGGTATATCCGTTTTCGTTTTTTTTGTTTTATTATTTGAAAAACCTTCAAGCATTTTTTAATTTAGAACCTGAGAAAACCATTGCTTAGTTTTAGTTAAAAATTTTTTAAAAAATATTTTTTTAATATTTCAGTACTATAGGTATATTAATTGTTCTGATCATTAGTGTTTTAGTTTTAATTTTCCTGTATCTGTATTTTTAATGATAAATAACCTGTTCCATTGAAACGTATCTCATTTAATAAAACCTACTTAGTGCACTTTCAGTTGTAGCATGTTAAAAAATAATAAAAAGACCTATTTTGATCAAGCGGTTTGATAAAATTTTCATTTTTAACTCGCAATAACTTGAATAATATTCCATTGATTACTTTAAAGTTTTAAGCAATTAAAATTTGTAATTTGATTATCTTAACCCTTTAAGGTAATTCAAACTGAGATAATAATGTTTAGAAAAAGTGTTATTAAGTGTTGCGATTTTTGTAAGCAAAAGCGTTAGTGACAAACTGAAACCAAAATTTTTCAGATATACGAAAGCACAGTCCAGTAATCAAAGAAGTTTTATTAACATGTTCCAGGCTACTTGTGAGTTTGTTTTGGTTTTGCCGTGTTGTCCATAAGTTGCTATCTTACACCCGCGTATATATAGCAGCTTGCGGAGATTCAGGCGCCATATCTTTGCAACCAGCCCCTTTTTTATTCCAATATGAATTAGAATTAGAATACTAATTATTATTGTGAGTTTTTAAATATAATTTAATGTGAAAATAGATGTATGTGCAGTTCCGACTTCTGCACAACATGGCGGATACCAAATACATCTCTTCGAACAATTGGTGTAACTTACAACAAAACCTTGATTACTAGGTTGTGCTTTTATATATTTCAAAGTTTTTCATTTTAGTTTGTCACTTAAGTTTTCTTTTGAAAAAAGGTCGCAAAACTTAATAAAACGTTTTCTTAACATTCGCTTCGATTCAAGCTACCGTAGATGGTTCTATAGATTGTTTAGAATTTTAAAAACTATAAACATTTTCTGCTCCTGCAAGCTTTAACTAAAATGTCATTAAGTATGTTAATAAGAATGGTTTCGCCGATTCTATTTATTTAATGGGTTATTCCATTTCTGAAGCTCCTTCCAGAGGTGAGCTGCAAGTCTTTAAAGCGTAGATTTGTTATGTATTATAACCTCTATAGGCAGATATTAGTCTGCACCCATTTGTATGTCAGTTTAACTTATTTTGTTTGTATTGTTAGGGAACAAAAAGGGGAAGTTACGATGATGTTGCAGTTATCTGTTGCCTTAATCCTAATTAAAATCAAATGTTTCTTTGGGTTTAATAACAAAAGAATTAAATCAAAATTTGGTTATCTAAAATTTTTATTTTCATTTTTAAACTGTTGGTTAAGTAATAAAATGTGTTAAATAAACAATAAGCTTATGTAGTTTATACAAGGTGGTCCCCGGGGCGGGAAGTTTTGATAATGTTGTTATTTCGTAACTATGCATAGTTGCAGGTTCCACTCAGTAAAATCAGAATTTGGATTTTAGTCAGGAAAAGTCAGGAAAAATGTACAAATGCGTATATTACGCTGGCGCTATTTCTTGTAAACTGTATCGTAGAGTTACTAGTCGGTTTTAGTTATACTTAAAATATTGTGATATATTGTTTATAAAAGATACATTACCAACTAAGTTTCTCTTCATTAAAGCCGTATACGATGCAAACAGGTTAGTGGACAAACAGCTGAAAAAGCCAAATCCTA
>JAHBCN010017912.1:0-17803 GCA_019359885.1 Listronotus oregonensis
ATAGAAAGCCTTACACCACACCCTTAAAAAAAAAAAGTTTATGAAGGTAAGCTTGGCTATTGAAGCCACTATAGGAAGCTAGTGAATTATCCCACTCCCCTTTTTCCAAAAAATTTTTTAAATATTTTTTACTTCGGTAACCCCAAATACCATTCTGGCAGGCCCCCCCCGGTTACTTCATCATCCCTTAAAATTTTAAAATCCCCAAATTTTTTTTTAACGCTTCCACAAAGCTAAAATTTTGATATGATGTAATTTCATATGTGTGAGTCGAAACAAAAATTGAAAAAAATTTTAAGGTTACAAGTATGTGCCAGACGACAATAAAGGCCATGGCATTTAAACCTGCCCCAAAAGGAAAAAATTTTAAAAACAATCTGATCACCTAATTACATTGAATTGGGTAAATATTTATTGTTTCTTATATGCAGGTATGGTAGGTGTTTATTTCTTTTATAAAAAAAATTTTTAATTTCTATTCTAGGAAACGATGAGATGATACATGATTATATTTCGATTAAAAAATGATGATAATAAGTTACGACAATAATATATGCAGACCTGTAACATTAACAAATTTTAAGGGGTATAAAACTGCTAAAAAAAAAGATCTAAAATTTAATTTTTTTAACCCATTTTCAAACTGCTGTACTTTTTTAAACTTTAAATTTTTTTTTTTTTGAATTTCTAAAACGAAGTTTAAAACTGTATTTCTTCTATTTAAGCTGTATTGCATTTTTTTTTTAGTAAGATGAATATTTTTATGATGTACAGGGTGATCAATGATCTAAAAAAAAAAAAAAATCAGTTTCCCATTTCGTGGTTTTTTTGGTCGTTATAATAATATGAGTTGTTCCGGATATCAATATCTTTGACTTTTGGGGTTTTTTTTGTTAAAACCTCTGGCTTGCGCCCCACACTTCTGTACGTCAAATTTTGGTAATCAATTCTTTAAAAGCTATAACTATAAAATAGTTGACGGATTTCAACAAGTGCTTATATTCGGAAAGCCATTTCTTAGTTTTTATTTTATCCTTTTCGATGGTTATAATGTTAGAAGTATACGGGTCAACAAATACCAAAAACTAGTATTTAGAAACCCCAAATATGGGGGAAAAATTTTGAACAAAGGGACCATATTGTATGTTTTTTTTTAAAAAAAGGCCAAGTTGAAGTTTGTGTCAAAATCTAAAGATTTCTACCGTTAATCGATTTATGCTGTTTAAGTGCCTGTAAACTTATTCAAAAAAAAGCGTCGTTATTATGGCATTAGGTCTGAATTAAAAAACCAACAACGTCTTAAATTTTTTAACATTTTTAAACATAAATTGGGTATTTGGTGTTGAAAACCCTGATATAAAATGAAAAAAAAGCTTTAAAATTTAATTTGGTATCCAAAATTAAGCAACATAGTTACGGAAACCGCCTTTGCGCAACATGTTTTAGATTAAAATTGTTAGGGGAAACTCTTTTCAATCATTTCGGGGCCCAAAAAACCGCATTATTTTTTTTTGTTGATTTTTTCTAAAAAAAAAAAAAAAAATGTTTACGATCGTTAATTTTCTATAAAGGTTCCGAACAGCATAAATCGAGTAACGGTAGAAATCTTTCAAGATATTGACACAAATTTCAACGGCCTTTTTTTAAAACAAAATACATATGGTCCCTTTGGCGTTCAATAAAATACTCTATATTTAGGTTTTTAAATTAGCTACTTTTTTGGTATTTGTTCCCCTATCCAAAAATTATAAGTACATACCGTTACCCTGCCCGAAGAAGTACAACGTGAAGTTAGCTTCAGGCGCTAGCTACCACTGGGGCTAGCTACCACTGGCGCAGCCATCTGGCGAAAGCAACATCTGGCGCTAGCTACCTTTGGTTTTAAAAACATCAGGGGCCGCTCTGGGGCCCCCCGCCAGGGTCCGGCCGTCCGCTTAGGGCCCACAATCTCAATGTCTAACGATAGCCAACATAACCAAAATTAGCGTCTTAGGAATCTTAGGTTAACTATAGGTATTACGTCCCTGTGGGGCCCCCACGCGCTGGGGCCCGTTCTTAAACAACCTCAGCGCATCTGTAGGAATCTTATGTTAACTATATATTCCTGCCAACGGACAACTTGGAAAAAATTAAAAAAAAAAGTTTTGGGGTTTGCCCCCTTGCCAGTCGTCCTATTGCTTCTGATTCCAACGCCAAAATGCACCAAAAAAGGCTGTTAAAATGAATTGATTAAAACGTGTAAGTACATTAGGAATCTTAGGCTGTATAGCGGTAAATAAAAAAAGACTCAACATACACATAGCGCTCCCTAATATTTAAAAAAAAAAGGTTGCTACCCCTAGAAACTTTATATTAAATATGTTTTTTAAATATGTGCAAACAGTTTAAAAATTATACAAATCGGATTGAAAAAAAAATTTTATATCTGGTTTTTAAGTCGAGCTTTTGCGGGGGTTAAAATATAAGTTTTCAATCCCTCACTATATTTTTGGTTTAAGCCTAACTAGGATAAAAACAATTTTATATTTTAAAAACACAGCCACCGAATGCAAAAATAGGGGGTAACATTCTAAAAAAAAATTAAAAACGCATTCAAGTTACCGGGGAATCAGCGGATAATATCAAATAAAATTAGGTTGACTCAAACAACTCTATCGGTTAATATCTTAAAAATAAGGTTGCTACCCCTAGAAATTTTATATTAAATATGTTTCTTAACCCATAATACACAACCCGGTTAAAATTTTACAAATCGGATTGATAGAAATATTTTTTATCTGGGTTTTAGTAACAAATAACAGGAGCTAAAAATTAGCAACTAATACATTTAAAAGTTGAAATTATGAGGCAAATACACTAAAAATTATCACTAAAAATTAGCAAACCGATGCCAAGGGGTAAGTATCAATTAATTATATGAAAAATATCACTTACTCACTATCCATTGGTTGTAGGCGATGTAGACCCATTAGAATAAAATAGCCACACAGTTTCGCTTAAAACTCTCAGACCCGCCCACACACATAACCTACAGGGCTAACAGGTAAAATATAGCCAAAATATTCCATTTGCCTAAAATAAACATACCCCATCATAATTTTATCAGATAATAAATAAAAATTGCTAGCTTGAGGGACAGATAAACAGAAAAGCGCTCAGTTTTCCAATCGACCTGTTAAAATAAAGCCGTTGCAGGGGGTACATAATAGTATAATTAATAAATATAAAAAATTGGCTAAAGTAAAGCCGTTGACAGCGTATATATTTTATCAAATATACCTAACATTCTGTTAATTCTATGGAGTTATCTCAAAACCACAAAAAAGACGATAACTCTTTTAACTGTTATTTTATGCAATTGAATCATAAAAAATTTAATATGTTTTTTATTTAATATATATATATATATATATATATATATATATATATATATATATATATATATATATATATATATATATATATATATATATATATATATATAAAAAGGTTCAGGAATGTAGCAAAGTAATTTTTACGATATTTCACACACACATTATAGAAAAATAATATGGTTAAAATAATATTTGAAACAGGTGCATAGATAGCAGGTTTCTCAAGCTAAAAAACGTAATTGTTATCAAAATTTATAAGTTTAAAATGTAAAAAGTTGATTTGTTTTTATAAATTAAGCAAGCCTTTTTAACTAGGTAAAATAAGCAACAAGGATTCGTTTAAAAAAATATATATGTCCAAAAATTTTCATAAAATAAATGCAATGGAAAATTAGAAGTTTATTCGCTTATTTCCAAATAACAGCACTGTTTTTCGAAATAACAGTTTTTTAAATAACGGCACCGTATTTTCAAATAACGGCACCGTTTTTTAAATAACGGCACCGTATTTTCAAATAACGGCACCGTTTTTTAAATAACGGCACCGTATTTTAAATAACGGCATCGTTTGAGTAACCTAATTTTATTTGATATTATACCGCTGATTACCCGGTAACTTGAATGCGTTTTTAATTATTATTTTAGATATGTTAGCCGCTATTTTTCGCATTCGTGGCTGTGTTTTTAATAATATAAGTTGATTTTATCCTACGTTAGGCTTAAACCATAAATATATGTGTATGCGGATTGCAAACTTATATTTTAACGCGCGCTAAAAGCTCTGATTAAACCAGATATAAAATTTTTCTTTCAATCCGATTTTCATATCATCATCTATCTAATATAAAATTTCTAGGGGTAGCAACCTTATTTTTTAAGATATTAGGCGAGCGCTATGTGTATGCTTGAGTCGTTTTTTATTTACCGCTATACAGCCTAAGATTCCCAATGTACTCTACACGTTTTATTCAATTTATTTTAACTTAGCCATTTGGCTGCATGGTTTAAGGCGTTGGAACCAGAAGCAATAGGACGACTGGCACTAGGTGGTTCAAATCCCAAACTTTTTTTATTTAATTATTTCCAAGATGGCCGTTGGCAGGTAATATATATAGTTAACATAAGATTCCTACAGATGGCGCTGAGGCTTCTGCTCTTAAGAACCAGGCCCGGGGCTTAAGCGTGGGGGCCCCCACATGTGACGTAATACCTTATAGTTAACCTAAGATTCCTAAGTAAGACGCTAAATTTAAGGTTATGTTGGCTATCGTAAGACACCTTGCGATTGTGGGGCCCTAAGCGGACGGCCCGGAGCCCTAGGCGGGGGGCCCTAGGAGCGGCACCCTAAGATGTTGCTAAAGCCAAAGGTAGCTAGCGCCAGATGTTGCTAACGCCAGATGTTGCTAGCGCCAATGGTAGCTAACGCCAGTGGTAGCTAGCGCCAGTGGTAGCTAGTGCCAGTGGTAGCTAGCGCCTGAAGCTAACTTCACGTTGTACTTCTTCTTCGGACAGGGTAACGGTATGCCTACTTATAACCTATAGAAAAGTGCTTAGGACATAAAAAATCTACATAAAATGAGCTTTTCGTTGAAATCCGTCAATCCATTTTCCAGTTATAGCTTTTTAAAGAATTGATTACCAAAATTTGACGTTTAAAAGTGTATCGGAAGCCAGAGCTTCTCAATTCAAAAACTGGCATAAACGTCTAGAGATATTGATATGACCTTGGTAACAACCCATATTATAACGACTCAAAAAAATTACCACTGAAATGGGACACACCCAAATTTTTTGTTTTTTTGCAGCACTCTACTGTTCACCCTGTATATGATGATATTATTCATCTTACCTAAACTAAATGTAATACAGCTTAAGGTAGAAGAAACGCGGTCTTAGTTTTAGATATTCAAAAAAGTTAATTTTTAAAAAAGTTACAGCAGTTTGAAAATGGGTCTAAAAATTAAATTGTCCGATCCTTTTGTTGAGCAGTTTATTGGTTAACATAAATAAAAACTTAAACTTCACATGTCACTTTGTTTGTCTTTCATTTAAGTAATCTTTTATCATATCTTTACAATACACAATAAATGTATCCTCTCTTTCTGACAATGAAGCCCATACGAGTACGCAGAAAACAAAAATATTAATCTACGTTTCGGTGGCAAGTCGGCCACCGTTGTCAAGATGAAACTAAAACAAAAAATTAAACTAAATTTTAAGAAGCTTTTGCCCTAAAAACTTAAGGAAATTCTCATAACTTTTATGACGTTTTGTCAAAACGGTATTTTCATAATTGACCGATAGTAGAATAATATTAAACAATTTTCTAGCTTTTTGGGAAATGGGTTAGTCGGATGGTTTAGTGGCTCTTAGACTACTATGGAAATAGGGAATGAAGAGACTTTGTATTTCGTGCAAATTTTTATTTAAAAATCCTAGCAGAGCTCTTTCGGTTTAACCATCATCAGTGCTATTCATCGTCAAGCTAGAGTCGTAGCAATTTGAGCCAACAAAACATGTAGAGGACTTTAGTAAACTATCACATTATTACATAAAATAAAATAAAAGTCAAACAACAGTAATATATGTTACATTTTCCATTAAAGGGTAAATTTTTTTAAAAGGACTATACCATTTTGTGAAAAGACGACCTAAAAAAATTCTTTCCTCCTCTTACTTGTGTCCGGTAGCGACACGAGTAAGAGGAGATGTAAGAACTCTCTCCCAATCTGGTATCGGATTCATTAGAAGTCCGATCCTATTGGGAGAAATATAAAAAGGTGTGAGCCACAATAGACCGAGCGGTCGCAGTGGAGGGCGTAAAAAGTCCACTCACTTTAACCTACCTACCTAGTTCTGTACAGTTCTATTTTAATCAGAAAAAATGGTATTTTAACATAAAAGTGATCTAAGATCAAGACGACCAATATCATTTTCCCCAATCATTAACCAAAAAATACAACTATTATACAAATAGGAACATACCCTTCACATCTCACATGATAAACTTAACCAATCATGTAACAGAACACGGAACGCAAGGTGGTAAATTATCATCTCGTTAAGTTACGCGTTGCATCGCTATTCACTAAATTCGCCGTAAACATCGTTTAATTTAAACTATCCACGGTGGATTAGAACCACGCTAAAATGTAAAATATGTAAAAACAAATCCGCCATCTTTAATTTTAAGAATCTGACTTCAGATTCGAAATCAGCGATCAAAAAAACCCTATACAAAATTTAAGCAAGATCCGTGAAGATGTTAAAAATGATATCAGGTCCGTTTTTTGGGATTGGAAAAAACTACACACGCTAACTTAATTCTGGTCATAAATTTAGATTTAGCAGGTCCCTTAACAAAAAACTATAATATTAGATGTAAAAAAATGCAGTTTTTCTTATTTTATATATTTTAAACTATTTTTTTACAGTTTTTTGAAATTGGGAAAAACGTGATGGCGGAATTTTGACCCCGGATTTGTGATCATGAAGCAACGGAAATAAAGTCTCATAAAAAGTATACATCCCCTGTGGCTGTGTAAATACTTCTTTTCTTTTAAGATCGGATTCTCGAGACTGTAAACGTCACTTTCGATCCTCAATTATAAATAGCATCTGGTTGAGATTCTAGAAACTTTGCGTTTTGGTGACAAGTGTTTAATACACCTAGATTTCTATCATTATAAACTTTTCTACTCCTATATTAGTAAGAACCTAATTACACACCGTCTACTTTATCAGTAAGTCTCTAATTACAAACACTATACTGTAAGAAGCCAAACTGTGCGTAAGGGCAGTTACGTAATATATATATTACGTAACAGTTCCACTAATCGATTAGCCGCGAGCCCCAAAATCTTGAAAACTTTCAATAGATTTTACGTAAAGCTGGTATGAAACAAATAGCATCGCCTTGACAACCAAATGTTTGTATTATTATTTGTATTACTTAAAGTTTACATAATCTTCTGCTTTTATTTATAAAAAACTAAACATAAAGTCGTAGAAAAAGTATAGTACACAACTCGAGGGTAAGCCATTACAACTCTTTCGAATTACGTACTCGCTCACGCTCGTACCGTAATTTTCGAAATCGTGTGTAATGGCCACCTCGGTATGTAATATACTATTTTTAGACCTATTGTAAAATTCAAAAAAGGTTAGTTTATTACTGTCGGAGGTTTTAAAATATTCAACATCTCACCAATAATGATTTTTTGTACGAGCTGTATCAGATGCTTTATTTATTTTGTAATAATGTGCTTATCTGCAAAAATATATAACAATTACTCGTTAAAAGTTATTGGATTTTGTATTATACAAAGGTGACCTGTACAGTCTGATTTGACAATTTTTTTTTGTTTCGTATCGTAATAATAATTCATTACCGATTTAACAACACTATTCAAAAGAAAATACATTAAAATGGACAAGGCAGTAGTACTTATTTTCGCTGTTTTGGCTATAATGTTGACAATTGGTTTTAGTAAACCTCTGGAAAAAGATCATAACAGTAACCGTGAGTAAAACCGTATGTTTTTGTAATTTAAAATAACATATTTGCGACATTGCTGTTTTTGAAATTTTTAACAAACTTTTAATTACATCCTAAAAAATTATTGCTAAGACCTGGTAACGATATGTAGAAATCCATCTGCCTACCATTTTCAGAAAGAAAATGTTTATTTAGGACCAATAATTGCAGGCTTTAACTAAAGTATTAGAAATTTTACAGCAAATGCGAAAGCTTTCCTCTTGTCCTTAATTTAAGCTCTGATACGAATGAATCTTATAAACAGTATTCCTATTTTTTAATTTTTATAAAAAAGGTCAAGCTTATACAAATATTAATTTATTTTCAATAAAGTTTACTAATTTTGCTCTCATTATGTAGCAGACAATAGCTTATAAATATTTGTATGTTTAGCCAATTCACATGTTTACATCAAAGTGGTCTATATCCTCCTGAGTTATCTTTCAATTTCTTGACCGTCATACACATTTAAACAAAAGCAAGAAGAGTTATTACTTAAGATCACCTGGTTTTATTTCTAATTCAACATCGGTCTGTCTCTGTTCCATTGCAGTCAGTTGCGTCTTGGTTCAGGAGTTGTTGGCAACACTTAATGGAATTTCACATAAGTCTGTCTCTGTTCGTGGTTCCTTAGTAATTGGCAACACCTAATGGGGACGATATGCAAAAAGGTGCAAACTTCTTATTCAAAAACAACTAATTTGCAATTGGCCAAGGCCAAACCTTAAAGATCTCTAAGTGTCAAACGTCCTAGTCGGCGATTGGTGCTCTTTTGTTTCCCTACGTCCCGTAGATAGTCCTCTGTCCCCGGTCTTCTTAGCTGCATACCCCATAACATCTCAAAATGATACGTAAACATCAATTTGCTTTTCCACAGTTTCTCTACTTGACACACCTACTTTTAAGGGGGTGATTTCTGGAAAGCTTGTTGTGTAAACGTCAGATGGTCAAAAGTTAACCATTGGGGAGATGTTGCGGTACAAGATAGTTTTTTTTTACCTTAAAAATGAAAAGCGATAATAATGAAATCATATGAAACTTTTACTATTATGAAAACAAATTTTTTGCATATTCTTACATTTTTTTAAAATTAGTGAAAGGGTTAAAATAGGCTATCCTTAGCATTTTTGTTAACTAAATTTAAAGAAAAATTTTTTAAAAAATAAATATTTAGATACCCTGGTTTATTTAACTCTTTCATCTTCTATTTTTTTTATTAAACGAACCGATCTGAAATGACAAAATAAAATGAAAGTCATTACGTGTTAAGAGTGGGAAATTTAATTTAGAAAAAAAATTTAGTTGGCTGCTGACAAAAACAGTTTTATTTTGTAATTATTTCGTTAAATTTCTTTCTGAAAAATCGCATTTTAAAATTAATTTATTAATAAACATTTTTAAAGTTACCCTTTTCTCTACACGTTGCAGCTAAGATAAATCTAAAAATCTAAATTTAAATTTTTAATGTCCTACGCAGACACGATTAAATTTTTTATGAAATATGTTAAAAATGCCTGCCTTGAAAAATGTGCATTTAACGTATGCATCTTTAAAATATACGGGGATTATTCCTTTAAATAACACTTGATTGACTTGATGCAACTATGCAATTTCTCAGGTCTTTTGTATTCTTAACTGGGGTAGTGTAAATAAATTCATTCATTGCCAGATACAATAATCAATGGGATTTAAATCTGGACATCGAGGCGGACAAGGATGAGACCCGCCTCTTTCTATACAGCAGTTTTTATAGGTAAGATTTAAATAATTTTACACATTTTGGCTAAAATGGCGTTGGTATCATGTATGTAATACATGTATCTTCTAGTTTATAGATGTAAATGTTCTAGTAGCAGAGGCGACTCTTCTAGTAGAAAAAGAAAATATGACTCACCATTTAATCTTAAAGGTGGGAAATGTGGCCCAATTAAATATACATTTATAACTTCTATCCAGACATTACCGGAAACCTAGGTCTGTAACCGAATAATGATTATTTTTAGCCTATACATGCTTCTTATAATAGTTATGAATTGCATCTCTTGAGAAACTAGCTTCTTTCAAAAAGAGAATTCTTGAACAAAAAAGAAGAATAATCTCTATTCAAAATCTCTTGGTAACAGTTAATGCGTCAGTTTTAATTCCAATGGAATTTTCCTGGTGGTTGTCTCAGGTTGCCCTTCAATCATATTTAGAGACCAACTTTGTGGTGTCGGCCGGTATCAAAACTCACGATAAGCTTTCAAGGAATTTTCGTTTGCAAGCCCGTACATAAAATGCATATCTGCCATTTCTGCATTATTAAAATTAACCATTATTGTTTTTATTAATTTAAATAAAATTTCTATTACAATTAAATAGGGCAAATAATAAATTTCTAATCAAATTAATAGGCCTTTTCATCACAAGTTTTTTTGTGCGCATGCGTCAGTATCAGCCATTTTTTTCGTACTGTTTTTTGCAAACAAGCATGTTAAAGGGCCTGTAAACACATAATTAAAATAGAAAAATACTAAAGAAAGTATAGTTATTGAAGAAAAGAAATACGAAAATAAAGAAAAAAGTGCCTTAATTAGCAAATAGGTTTTTTTAAACGATTATTATAATGATATCAGTACGAAAAGGAACGAAGAAGCGGTGTTGTTATGAAGTATATAAGAGTGATACACGCTATAAATCATTTAAATACAATACAATTTAATCAATATAACAATTGTATATATGTGGTAGGCCTAATTAGAATAAAATTATAGATACTTTTTGTATAGTAAAGAAGTAATAATGCCTAACCTCTCAATCAGCTCACTTCTTTTTCCTTTTTAAAGACGTCCATGACATTTAAGCTACCTTTTTATTTGCGTACAATTATGGGCTTCAACTGAATTATAAATCAGTGAAGCACCATCAACGATTTTTTCCAGTAAATTATTTAATTGGGGAGATAATACTGCATTCCCAGCCATTGTCGATCAAAACAGTACGAAACTTTTGAATTGCCGCTATTTCAACATGGCGACTGCGCTTGCGCTTGTCACATGATGAAAAGGCCTATTGTAAAATATTGTATTGAAAGTACTGTGTAATGTCAAATCAAGCAATAATACAAACATCTTAATAAGTGACAGCAGAAAACCAGATTCCTTTTTTAAAATTAATTTCCCGTTTCGAAACGTATTAATACACATTTTATTCCATTATTTCAAATCGGTAAATTTATAAAAAAAAATATATTTTTTTTTTTAGTTTACAAGAATGCTAAGGGGAGTCCATTTAGGCCACTTTCATTTATTCTAAAAAGTGTAAAGATATGCGGAAAGTATCGTTTTTCGGTTTTAAAATAAAAACATTAGTTTTCGCCAATTTTGTACCGCGATATGACTTTTAATCTCACGTTTATAAAACAAACTTCCCTTTATTATAAACCAGAAAGCACCTTCTTAATTTTTATGGAATTTGTCTTAAAAAAAACCCTGTAAAAGCACTTAGCTGGCGAATATGTCCCAGTTTTTACAATCGAGGCATATTCTTTTTATCTGTTTAACTAAAACACTATGATCAAACTTTTTAAATGTTAAAACTGAAACGTGAGCACAAATTTGTAACGTTTTAATTGGACAGGGTTCAAATAGTTAAAAAAACCGGCAAGAAAGCTATGGATAAGGCTGAAAACCTAATAATGTTTTAACTTGGACTGAAAATATTTCTAAAATATTATTAAAAAAGATTATAAATACTAGGTGTTTACCTTTTTTGGTATTTAGTATATTTTTTAAATTATTATTTTTCAGGCCAAGTAAGATCTTCAAGTCCCAAATGTAGTCCTGGGAGTTCAAATATGGCATGTTCAGGATGGTGTTATGGTCGTTGGAGACCTGGAGGACATTGCAATAATAAAAATGTCTGCATCTGTAAACCACCAAAGTATAATTAAACTTAAATATGCTCTTATTTTTTTTCCATTAACTTGGCACGTAGCAAAGGGCGGATCCAGGAGGTGGGTCATTGAGGTCATGATGATTTCCTCTTTCCGTAGGCTGGCTCTAGGGCGATCACTGATAATTTTTCTATATTATTGATAAATTTAAATAAATATTTTTTAATGATAATAGAAAACCTGCTCAATTGATGGAAAAGTATTTCCGCAGGGCCGTACACATTTCTCTTCAAGATTCTGTAATAAATAATCTACAAGACTGTCTGTCTCCTAAAGTACTTAATTAATTTATTTCAACCGGGCGATTGTATTTTAAACGTCGTTTTTACCCATAATATTGAAGATATTTAAACTGTTAAACAACTGGAAATGAAGAAACTTTGTATTTCTTGCAATTTTTTTATTAAAACAAAATCCCAGCAGAGCGCTTTCGGTAAAACCATCATCAGTGCTATTGGTCGTCAAGCCGAAGTCGTAGCAATTTGAGCATACATAATATGTAACAGGACATTAAGAAACTAGATTAGATTAGATTATTTGAGCGGAGATGGCGAAAAATGACCTCCACCACTGCAACCTTACCAGATTTATTGTGGTTTCTCCTATCGTTCTTTAGAGTACCTTGTCCAAGCCCGTCTTCTTAACTAGACTCCAGAGTCTCGACACTGGCCACTCCATATAACTTGCCGGTTTTGGCTTCTCCTCCCCAAGCCTAGTAAACCTAAGCCTGCATAGTGCTTCGCAATGGCACCACACATGTAAGGCTGTTCTTCAGCCTCCTGGCAGAACCTACACAGGCTATCCTCCACCAGGTTTATTCTTTCCAGGTGCTTGTTAAGTTTACAATGTCCTGTTAGTTGACCTACCGTTATCGTTACGACCTTACGGCTGTGGCTCAGTAGGTCCGATGTAAACTTGGCCGAGCGGGTCTTAATGAACTGCTTTGCCTGTCGTTGTCCCGGTGTTTGTACCCACCAGCTTTGAAACTGTCTGTCTACCCAACTCTTAAGATGCTTTGAAGAGACTCGCGAGATACCGCAGAATGGATCCGGGCCTATCATTTCCGCGGCTGATCCTCTTTTGGCTAGGTCGTCGGCCTCTTCGTTGCCTGGATGGCCTCGTGGCCTGGTACCCAGGCTACCGTAAGTTTGTTTGCCAAGCCGACTTTTTCCAGGATTGTATACAGTCCCCGACTAGTTTGGAATTAAGTTTTGGGGAACTGATGGCCTTCAGGGCCGCTTGGCTATCTGAGTAAATAACGATATTTTTTTCCTTTACTCCCTTTTTCTTTAATCCTCACGGCGCAATGCACTATTGCTGCGATTTCCGCTTGGAAAACCGTGGCGTTGACCGAGACTTAAGATTACCTTTTCTCTAGGCTTATCTCCATTAGATGCCAGCTCCTACACCCTTGTTGGTCTTGGAGCCATCTGTATACCAGATATGATCGGCTTTGATTGGAGGGCCTCCTTCAAGTCCTCCCTATCTGGTATGACAATGAAAGTGTCTATTGAAGATGAAACGAGGGGTTATCTTGTCTGAGGCATCTCAAACAATGAGCTGACCTCTTGGTCCTCCTCTATTTCCCATCTTGAGTCCTTCGTGTTCTATAATTGGACTTTGACCTCCTTGAGCCTATAGAGTACCGCAATTAAGAAATCCACATCATTAAATTAAAAAAAGAATTCAAATAATGTCATATTTTATTTTGGGGAATTAAAATTAACCACACTAGTATACCATTTTATAGAAAGACAAACATGCGATTCGTCTTTCTATATATACTTTCTATGCATACTAGTGTGCTTAATTTTTATAATTTACCCTTTAAAAGGTGAAAATATAACATTATTAACAGTTGTTTTACTTTTAATTTTATTTAATAATGTGATAGTTTGTCAACACTTCCATGTACGACCTATTTAAAATACCAAGGGTTTAAAGTATTAGGACCAAATATGGCGGAGTGCTTTTTTGCTTTAAATAATACATTTGATCAAAAATTATTATATTATTTAGTTTTTTGATTTGTCTTATTGTTTTTTCTATTACATAGGAAAAAAATATCTTTTTTAGTTTTATTGACATAAAAAACTTAAAAAAAGTGTGATTTTAAATATTTTATTTTTAAAAAATTAAATAGTTACAAAAAATGCAAAATGCGAAACATTAACATCATATAAAAGGAACTTAAAACTAACATAAAATGCAAATAGGTCTTATTAAAAAAAAATCCTTGCAGAAATTGCATCAAACTAAACTTTGATCCTATTTAATTGCTTGCTAGTCCGCACTCTCCACAGCAGGCTAAAATATGTCCCATGCATTTGCAAAATTTACAAAAATAGCGTGTTTTACGTTTTCTGCAATATTTACAATGATCCTTCTTATTTGGAGGGGGATCAGGTTCATCTTGCCTCTTGGTTCCTGAATATTTTTCAGCGGAATCACGAATGTACCTATGCAGCCCAGAAGAACTAGCTAAAGACATGTGGTCTTTTCCCAGTTCTTTACCCAATTTTTTTATAAATAGTCATCGTTCCTTACTTATATTAGAATTGGGATCAACGGAAGTTGTAAATCTTAATTTACCGAATATTTCCCGGATGGAATCACTAATCGCGTGATAAATAATATTTCAACATTGCAATGACGGTGATCTATAAGGACAAAAGCTCGAATTACATCATACTATAAAAAAATAATTAAGCTTTCTGTATGACAAAATGTAAGTAGCTGATACTCCGAAAGGTACCTTGAAGGATAATATTTTTTTAAATAGTTCGAAAATTATAAAACATTTTGTATTTGGCCTGGACTAACAGACCACCGTCGTGCATCCGAGTGTTAATATCCTGTTACAAATTATGTATGCTCAAATTGCTAAGACTCCGGCTTGACGACGAATAGCACTGATGATGGTTTTACCGAAAGCGCTCTGCTAGGATTTTGTTTTAATTAAAAATAATACAAAGTTTTTCGTTTTTTATATTCTTACGTGCACACAGCCACAATCAAGTTTTATTTTTAACAACTAGCAAATGACTATAAACTACTAATGGGCAACACTCCAGTTTAAGTATTATAAAAAATCCGGGCTGTGGATGGTAAAATTACAGTGGAATCAGAATATTCCGGTCGATTTGTATTCTGATGCTAAAATGTCTCCCTACGGTAAAAAATCTCTGTAGTCTTTTTCTGCTCTCAGAAAACTCAAAAATTGTTTGAGGGCGACAATGGAACACAACCTGACTGGACTGGTACTTCTTTTCGTTTTCAAAAACATACTCATTTATGTGGAGAAAGTTATAACTCGTTTCGCGTAAAAAGAGGAATTGATTTAAACAATAAAATTCTTTTTTTTATCAGGATTTATTACTGTATTTAAATTATCCTGTCGAGTCTGTTTCGGACTAGATCTCAACCGTGTGACCCCCCTCCCTGACTTCAAGGCTGGATTCTCCCTTGCATGTAACATGTTTTTAAAATAAACCACTGACATTTTTTAAAATATTGTTCTTCTTTTCCTATATTAATATTTAAATGCCATTTGTATAGTTAAATATAAAATAAATATGACAGAACTTAGAGGATAATTTTATTTGTCTAGATCTTAAATGCCACTTTTTTAAGCATAAGCCTAAATTAGATTTATATTTTTCAGCCTCAAGATTGATCTGCAACAATAAAATTCCTTTCCCATTTTTTTATTTGCTAAAAACAACTTTTTTAAGTAACACTTCTGCCAAAAGTTTTTTTATACCAGAGCTATAAGCATTTCATATTCAAATATAAAACGCCTGCGCCAAAACAACCTACATGTATTTAAATGCTGCGTGACGTCACAAGATACCAAAAAAACCTGTGAGGGGGCCTATTACAGCATGCGGGCACAGGCAGTGTTGTCATATTTATTTAGGGAATCTACAGGTTAATTTAAATAAAGATTTATAGAAAATTTATTGACATACTTGTACCTTTTTTGACTGTTTTTCGATAAACGAACTAACAGAAACCAAAAATTAAGATTTTTTTTATTTATGTTTGCTCCATAAACCCATTGGGATTAATTTTACGTATGTTTACAATTTTTTCTTAATGTGATACATTTTTCATTTTTGTTTTGAAAATAGGTATTTCGAAATAAATATTAATTAATTTACATAATCATAATGTGTTTAACATTTGCAAATCTGGATTAAATTTGGTCCAATTCACAATTTCCTTTAACCGCTATATGGCAAATAATATTTAAAAAAAAATAAATAAAATTTATTGTGCGATTGTCAGTTTGAGTGCAATTAATGGCTAAAAAAATTCTTCGACATTTTACATTTAAACCGAGCAAACACCACTGTTTGCAAAATTAGAGATGTTTTATTATGTCTGATTTTCAATGTTATTCCTTAAATAGCTTTACCATATGCCTCAATTCTGATGGTATCTGATACACTACTTGCATATCGGCATGAAGCAAGCAAGCTTTGTACGATTAACAAATAAATTTAAAAAATGTGACAACGCTGGCCACAGGCAAATGCCACGTGTCGTTCCTAATGGTTTTGGGCTAATAGTCCATTGAAAACTACGGTAAAAGGTCGGGAAACGCTGGACCTGACGAGACCACTTGTCCTTGTATTTTGGGGCACTGATTACGAAAATGGGGGTTAGAATTGGCAGCAATAGTCGGAACACCCCTAAAATTGCAAAAAACGGCCCCAAATAGGGGTGGGTTTTGGAAAAAATTGACATTTTGCAAACTAAGCCATCTCATATGTTTTTTGGGTCGCTGATTTCGAAAATCAGGGTTTCAAGACTGGAAAATTTATGTTACACCCCCAACATGCGAGAAACAACCCCTCCCAAATTGACGTTTCGCAAATTAGGGATAGGAGTGATTTTTGCGATTCACAAATAAATTCCGAAGTTGACTGGGACGAAACAACAACAGAATTTGACGACGATAAAGAAATTACTTCTGCATGCAAAATACCAAGACTAGATTTGAATACAACTGAATAGTGATATTTTTTAAAAAGTTTTATACTTGTCATATTTTATATATATTAATAAAAATATATTCCATTTTTAGATTTTAAATTTTATATTTCATTTTTCAAGAAAACCCACCCCTTGGGAGGGTGTTCCTTGCATGTGGGGGTGTAACACAAATTTTTCAGTCTCGACACCCCGATTTTCGAAATCAGCGACCCAAAAACATATAAGATGGCTTAGTTTGCGAAATGTCAATTTTTTACAAACCCGGGGCGTTTTTGCAATTTTGGGGTGTTCTAATCATTCACTGCAAGCTCTAACCCCCATTTTCGTAATCAGCGCCCCAAAACTACAAAATGGTCTCGTCAAGTCACTTATTTGTTCGAAAATATTTTCAATGGACTATAACGTCAGATTTAAAAGGCTAGCCATAAACTTTATATGGTAATTACGACGAAACTAATTTGTTTCAAGAAAATATATTTTATTGGGAGAACGGGCTTGTTATAAGTGTCCAGTAAATTTATATTGTATAAAGTCATATCCGTTGTTATTTATATTATTCTAAAGCTCTACTAATTATTATAAATGTCAATTGTTTGTTAAATATTAATTCTATTTGCGTTATTTATAAGTGACCGTTTAAGAGCAAGGTCAACAAATAGTATTATTGATTTTCCGATTTTACGAGGGGGATTTTAAATATAAACCGGAATTTGGCTATAAGATTTTTTTACTGCAATAAGTATATATTTTTATGTTTTTTTTTCACGTTTTCACCCCCTAAATATATGCTTTCTGTCATCGTGGTGGGAGGTTAATAATGCCAGTTTTAACAAATATTTTTAGTTAGGTAAAAAGTCATTGATGAACAAACTTGACAACATTAACATTGACCTAAAATTTTGAGCCATCTAGCCCCTTTTTCAGCGGTTCGTAGAGATGAAAATAACATGGTAATAC
>JAHBCN010017913.1:0-17743 GCA_019359885.1 Listronotus oregonensis
ATGAATATTGGCGCACTTTTAATACGCATGTAAATAGAATTGGGACCCCAGGGAATAAAACTATATTTCAGCCTAATACCCCAATAAAAAAGGGGGAAAAACCCCTGTAAATAAATCAACAGTTTTCCCTTGTGGTGCAATTCTTAGGTCTTTGGAGATGCTTTCGGCGAAATTCTACGTATTCTCCAAAAAAGGTTTTTTATAATTTTTAAAAAAATCGATAGTTTTTGAGATAACGGGCCCAAAAAACCCCCCTCATCTCAGCTGCCGCTCTACTGCTAGAATTATCTTTATAAACGAGGGAAAAAATTTTCCCAAAATTACTTGGGCAATAATTTTTTTTTTTTAATCTTTTAAAATTTTTTCGGAAAAAAACCCGTACCTTTCATGCAATATTTAAAAAAGCGGTAAAATTTTTTTTCCAATTTTTTTAAAATTATCTCATTTATTTATTGATTTTTTTTAAAAAAAAATGGATTTTTTATTAACTTTTTTTTTTTATAATAAGACCTTAGCAAGTGTTTAATTATCCCAGAAAATTTCCTTTAAATCTTCCTTGCATTTTAAAAAAAATTTTTTTGCCCATCTGTTTTTTTAATAAGAAACTACTACTACGACATCTATCATTGAAATTTAAAAATTTTTTTCGACGGCCGTTTTTTGCGAAAAATATTGGTGTTGAAAAAAAAAGGGAAAAAGGCCCTTTTTTTGTATTTCCGGGGTGATCTTCATTTTTTTAAAAAAAAAAATTTTCTTATTCGTATTTTTGGCAGATATTCCGGGAAACTCATTTTGGGATTTGGGGGGGCATTTTCAGCGGGTACCCCCGGAATCGTAAAAAATTTTTTCTCGCTCGAAAGCATCCTCGAAGACCAAAAAACTGCCCCCAAAAGAAAACTGTACAGATTTATTTACAGCTTTGGGTACTTTCAGGTCTTTAGTTACTGGACTATGAATTGATAAAAAACAGATAACCCACTGACTTAAGATCATTGTTTATTATTTTTAAAAATTAAAAGAATTTAAAAAAATTTCCTTGGTTTTTTTTTGGGGGAAGCTTTTAAATTTTAAAACCCCAAATATGTCATTTTTTTAAAAAAAAAATTTTTTTTAACCTAAAAAAAAAAAATTAAAACATTAATTTCTTTTTTTTAAAAAAAAAAAAAAAACTTTTTTAAACCCAAAAAAAAATGTTATTTTGCGTTTTTTTAATCTAAAAGTCATCAAGAAAAAGTGTCAGGACTTTTGACTAATTATTAAAATAACGAATCCAGTCTTGGAATTCAGAAGCGGGCCTCTTGCACGAAAAGCATTAACAAGTAGAAATGACAATGAAACACTTTTTGCGTGATTTGTTCTCCATTTTTCAACATGAAAATGTATGTTAGATATTGATTTCAATGGACAAGTTGCTTGTTCTATTGTATGAATTGTTTTTGGGAAATGTATTTGAATACGAAATATTTGTTTACAAAACAACAGTTAGGTTGCTTTTTTTTATTATTTTTTTTCAATAAGCACAAATACAGGGTGTCCCATTATTGAATTTTTTACAGGGTATCTTCGTAATTATTAGTGCTATCAAAAAAGTACTATAAACGTCATGTGCTCTTTTTGGGTCAAACTTAAAATGGTAAAATCAAGATATAAAAATGTTGTGGAAAAAAAAAATTCAATGATGAAGTTTCTGGAAATGAAGTAATAGAGTTTTACTTTTAACAAGGTGACGCCCTTACCCGTAACACTCTTTTAATAAGAGATTATTTAAATACCCACTTTGGAAACCGTTGGATTGAATTACATGGACCTATAAGGTGGCCAGCACGATCTCCGGATCTAACATCTCCAGAGCGAAGTATATTTTTATTTTTTATAGTTATAGTTAACCAAAACAACACAACCCATATATTTTTACATATGTTTGTAAAAGATAATTTTCTTATAAATTAATAATTCAGTTTAGAAAGATTTTTTGACACCTAAAGTTTAGCGGCACACCACCAGTGCTATATTTTGAGTGAACATGTTTTTTAATTCTATTATCGATGCATTTCTTGCAGAATGTCAAAAAAAGTAAAATTAACCATTTGACCTGGACCTTTTAAAAGTTGAAAAGTTGATCTTCTGGAAAATGATTGTTTATAATGGGTTGCTTAAACAAGCCAAAAACGGATGCACGAGCATTTTTTTTCAAAATTACTGTTTAATGAAACGGCTCGGTATATTAATTTTAATTGCACGAATTAAATTTAGCAAACGAATTATTCAAATTCAAATTTTACTTCACGGTTTGCATATCTTTTCTTCTTATTTCTTTCCCTGTGAAAAAAGCCTGATAGATTAAATACGATGTTTAATGGGAAGTTATGATAAACTATTGTGTTTTGAAACTGCAATTTCGGATACTTACTGATTGACGAAAAAAATAATGGATTCATGTTTTTGTATAATTTCTCATGCGATTATGATCAGAAAAATGGAAAGAAAAGCAAAGTTAAGTATCGGCAGTTCCGATTTTTTGTTTTGTTAAAGATATTTCTGATGAATTCATAATGTTTTTATAAAAAATTTTTAGTTAAGTTATAATAGAATTTCTATCTGGACATTTTTGATCCAGATAGACCTATTAGGATTCTTATTGGAACCTAACATTTTCTAAAATACTTTTTTTCTCAGGACCATCAGGAGAAGCTGCATCCTCCGAGAATCTAAACTGCTGCCTGCAGGGGTCGTTTCTTCCCTCTTAACCCTCCAAATCTTAAAAATACCTTTTACTTTACCCCCGGCAGTCTCAAGATTAAAAAAATAATAAAAATTCAGTGCCTCCCAAGTCTACTTTAACGACAAAAAGCATTGAAATTCCGACAGAAACCCGTTTCGTTACAAGTGTCCCAGATTCTTTTATATTTTTATTTAATCAACCTACTCATAAACTAAAAACTATTAAATTATCTAGTATCCCGCGCGCCGTCGGCACCTGGTTCCCATTAGACATTATTTGAAAAAAACTCATAACTTCCTATAAATTTGGTCTAAGCACCAAACACCTTCAAGGCTTTTCCCCTTCTTTGAGACCCCCGTATTGACCTTCTTTAAAAATTTCCTGCCCGCATACCGGGTCACTTCTTTATGGTCTTTTAACCCATGAAATTAAATTTTTAAATTGGGAAAAAATTCTTCTAGAATAGTGGCATTATTTTAAAAATGCATTTTTAAAGGGCCCATATTTAAAGTTATGGTGGGAAAAATGTTTTTAACTACTTTAATTGGGAATTTATTAAAACCAGTAGTAAAAACGTTTCTCGATGATAACAAAAACCAAATGAGACAAAAATGATTTCTGTATTCTTTTTTTCCTCCTTATCCCAACCGGGGTAAAGTTCCCCATTAGTTTATTTGTTCAAACCTCAAAAAACTGGTGGAAAATGGAAAAAAAAAAAAAAAACTAGGAAAAACTGGATTTTTACACCAACATTACATTTCTTTGTAAAAAGATCTGAAAAACAAATCCATAACCAAAGATAGTAGGGTTTTTTTTCTAACCGAAAAAACGGACTACAAACCAGTATTTTCAAAATCCCCGGGGATCCCTTTTAATTTCGTACGGGTTTTTTTGGGGTTTGATTACAAACAAGAAAGTTTAAAGGTGTATGGAAGCCCAATACTGTAGAACAAAATTTAGACGTGCAGAGCAGCGGGGAGGGGGATTGGCCCCGGGGGTTGCGCAATGAATATGGTCGGGCCCCGGACTTCCATAATTCTTTGTTACTATCTATAAATTGGGGCATCAAAAATCAAATCAAACATTCACTGTTTTTTTTTTTTGCAAAAATTGTTGGTTATTAAACGATACTACCATAGAAATTTTAAAATTTTTGTTTTGGATTTTATATCATCATATAATATGAAAAGAATAATGGGCCTTCTATTTAAATGGTCGATATTTTTGTGAGTTTTGTATTTTTACCAAAAACTTTGTAAATAAAAAAACACGTTTTTTTTAATTTTAATTTAAACATTGTATGATAGTTTCATGTACTATCACCAATTTTGTGATAAAAGAAGGGCAAGGTAGTGAAATGGTTTAATTTAATCCTAAGTTCTGGTTGTACATAAAAAAGTGAAAATTTTTTTAACTTTTTTTTTTTGGCAATTTTTTCTAATAACAAACATTCATGAGACAGAATAACAGTGGTTAAAAATGTTTGTACTTTGGGACCTAGGTATCCATTGTAACATATCTTAAATATTTGTGTCTACAGTATGTCGAGCTTAAAAAAAATTGAAAAAAAAAAAAAAAAAAGGGAAAAAAAAAAAAAAAAGTTTTTTTAAAAAACCAAAAAAATTTTTTTAAAATTAAAAATTTTTTTTAAAAAAACAAAAAAAAACAAAAAAAAAAAAAAAAAAAAACCCTTTTAAAATAAAAATACTTTAAATAAAAAAGGGGTTTTTATTTTAAAAAAAGCCTGCATTTTTTTGATTTTAAAAAAGAAAAAAAAAAAAATTTTTCAAATTTAATAAAAAAATCACCAAAAATAATTTTTATTATAAAAAATTTAACCCAAAAATAAAAAAAAAGGGCCCGGTTATTTTAAAGTTGCCTAACCACTAATTTTAGGTGTAGGAACAAAAAAAATTTTGTGGATTTTGTTATTGCGCAAAATCGGCGGGGCCAATCGACGTTATTTTAATACTGGTCTGGACATTTTGATCGATGGGGGCCTAGCATTTGCATCAATTCGGGGTTTTAATATTCGAAATTTATTCCGGGAAATCTTATATTGGAATACATTGGGATAAAAATTAAAAATGTTATTCGAAATTCGCCGAGCCAAGGTTCCCCAATAAAGGTTTCTTTTAAAAACTTATTCCATAAATCAGATTTGAAAATTTTTTGTTTGGCAATTTTCCCCAAAATCGCAAAATTTTTTTTTATTTTAAAATTTAAAGGGGGGTTTTAAGGGCCCCCCAAAAAAAAAAATTTTTTCCCGGGGTTACCATTGGGGTTTTTTTAAAAGGTTTGCCTTTTTTTCCGGGAAAATCAAATTTAAAACATTTATAATTTTCCCGAAAAAAACCCAAAAATTGGCAAAAATAAAATTAAATTTTTCCAAAAAAATTTGGAAAGAACAAAAAAAATTTTTAAAAAATCGGGAAAAAAAAAAATTTAAAAAAATTTTTAAAAAAATTTTTAATTAGTATACAAAATAGTTAAAAAATGAACAAGATACAGCAGAAAACGAAGATTAGCAACTATTGGGAATCCAGACAGAGATGTTAGAGATATCGTCGGAAAAGCGCTTTTCAGTGGCGGCTTCTCCATTGGGTTATTTGGTCAATGACCTCCCCCTATTTTGACTAGTATTTCCGAACAAAAACATAATTATGATATAAATAAAAAAAACTATTTTTTTTTAATCTTTTTTTAATTTTTTTTTTTTTTTTTCAAAGCATATAAACTCGTTGATCGATACTGGCTTCCACAAGCCCACGATCTCCAGATCGCTGGTTTCGTTTTTGGCCAAAAACCGGGCTGCCTGCATTTATTGACCGCATTTTTTTAAACGGAGCCGAGTGGATTTCCCTCTAATTTACGATTGGGCGATTTTGGCTGCTTTCCAAAGCAGTTAATCGCATGATCTGGGTCAACAGCCCAAAGAGGAAAATTACGTTTTTAAAAGGGGTTTTTTGTTTACGGTTATTATAGAACGGATTAAAACGTTTTAGAAGTTTATTTTTGTTGCTGTATTTTTCTTTAATGTAAATTCGGAAACAGTGCATTTTTGACAATTTTGTGTACGTTAGCGATGACAACTGTAGAGAGCGAGAGATGCTTCTCTACATTAAATAGAAAGGGACATTTTTACGCAACACAAGGGGGAAGGTAGACTCCTGCTTGGCCATGTTAAGTATTGAAAAGGTCTTTATAAATAATATTGTAAATTACAATGAAGAAGTAATCAACCATTTTGCAAGTCCCAAAGCCCAAAGGTTGAACTAAAATGTATGACGATTTAGGTAAGTTAAATAACCATTTTTATTTTTATCATATAAATATTTTTTATTTTTAACCTATAATTGCCGTCTCCTCTGGCATAGGATATTACTTTGTCGGGTGTGAGTTTTTTTTTTAGAATATGTTGTGCAATTTTTCTGTTTAAACAGATGTCGAGGCATATTATTTTTTATATTGTTACCTTTCTTAATAAATAGAAATATAATTATTTAAATAAAATAATCGTGATAAATTATTTATTTTTGAATTTTATTTCCTGTTTTTTCTTTGGAGTAAATGTCTGTGTAAAAAAATCCTAAAACTGTTTTTAACTAAAAATCAGTTAACCATATGCATTTAATTTTAATTGACCCCCCCGAAAGATTGACCACGAGCCGCCATGCTAGTAAAAAAACAAATTAATGGAATACAATTTAAAAAGTTTTTTAGAATCCGGCTTTAGATTGAACATCAGTGACCCCAAAAACATCTTTAAAAAATTTGGCTTTAATCCAGTGATTTTTGAAACTCGCGTCAGTCAAATTAGATCCTCGATCTTAAATTGTAAAGACCCCAACTTTAAATTTGAACACTGCCCCAAAAAAAACCTCCATATGTTAAATAAACCTCTTGGTTTTTGAAAGATGTCTTCGCCCCCTAAAGAACAATTCCGCCTTTTTGAATCCACCTCTTGAATTTTCAGAATCGGAATTCAGATTGTAATCAGCAACCCATAAAATCCCTCTATACCAAATTGAGCAAGATCTCGAAGATTTAAAATATGATTTTTATTTTCATTTATTTTCTATTTTTCATTTTTCAGGTTAGGAAAAAATGGTAACGTGATTACGAAATTTCGACCTCGGATTTGTGATCAGGAGACAAAATTACTACGCAAAACATATGTCTCATGTGAATTTTTTAAAAAGCGGACAAAGAGGGAATTTTTAAGTCAAAAGTGTAGCCATTAAAAAGGTTTTTGATCCACTTTAAATAAAAAAAATGGAAAGAATTGTGGAAGGGGCCATTTCTCAGTAATGGAAACAGTATTGTGGTAAAATCTCATTTGGGATACATTAAGGTGTACAGATTAAAGATGAGAACTTTGTCGAAAGAAAATCTTGTCTTTCTAGCAATTGATGTAGTCTTTTTATTTCCCCCAATTCATACACATTCACAGAGTCTTTGTGAATTATAGTTGACCAGCCCCGTCTTAGTAAGTACTTCTTAGAAAGGTTTGGGATTTAAATGGTACTTGCTCACTATTATAATATTATTATTCAACGCTCCTGAATATCTGGTTTTGTCTTGTTCTGAAGTTTGTCGATTGTTTGCTTAATGTATTCTAACTGTTCTGCCAAAAATTTCCCTAGTTATAACAATAATTTCTTGCAAAAATTCCCAACTGTTTCTTCATAAGGTTACTGCAAGGGTATATAGAGTGTCTATGACCGCTGGTTTTGTTCCATTGAGGGGATTGGACTTTTGGTGAAAATAGTGTCCAATGTGAGTGTAAATGTGGTAAAGTAAACATTGGGAAAACAAAAAGAACATCCCAAATTAGAGTCAATAAACATAAAAAACATACGGACGAGGTGAAACGTCGAGGTCGGGAGTTGCCGAACATGCTTGGTCAAAAGTACACCGCATACAATATGGTCTAAAGCAAAAATTATTTATATAGAAAAGACAATTTGAACAAGCTGCAATAATCCTAATAACTAGCATATATTTAGCTAGCCTAATAATGGCAGCCGCTGTTGAACCATGAAAATTCGGTCAAGCAGTAAAAAAGAACAGTCATAAGTTGTAGCTTTAAATGTGGTTTTTTTTTCTTTTAAAAGTTGGAGATAAATACTAAACGAAACGTTGTATACCACTTAACAAACAAAGACAATGGAAGTCCAAAGTTTTAGTGTTATTGAAAGCATGGAATGTCTAGCACCTTCACGGAAAGAAGAAAATGTGCTTTTGTATTAAATAAGAATAAGCAGGAAATAAGGTAAAGAAATACATTTGGCTTTGGGATAAGTAAATTTTTAACCGATGCTTTTTAATAGTCCTGCCTTATTGAGGACCGACTATTTCCCATATTTCCGTTAGAAAATAAAAAAAAATTAGTAAACTTTCACTTGAATTTGAATTTCCCATACTTGTCCCTAAGATTTTAGCAAATTCTGCCTTTACACACTACATTTCTGTTCCCAATGTTAATAAAATAAGGAACTAAAAATTAAATTTATAGGAGTGCGGGGAATAAATTAAGGTTTAAAACGATATCAGTGACCCATAACAGAACTGAGGGACAAACAACTCGACAAGACACAGTCATATTAAAATAAGTTAATACCTTTTTAATACCGTGTGGGCTGCCATATTTTCATACATATTAATGTCGAACGCCATTGTTCCTAATGGCTCTTAATGTAGTGTTACTGTTTTTATTAAACTAGTTCCTTTTCTTTTTATCTATGTTTTTTTATTAATAAGTACGTTCTTAAACGTCAATCTATAGAGCGAAATTATCTATCTTTAAATAAATAAAATACAAATTTGGTTAGTCATTTCTCAATTTTTAATTTAGCGTTTTTAACATAAATATATGAGAATATGAAGACAGAGACAAAAAAACTACTAGACCAAAGCCCTCTCTGTTTTTGCTTGAAACTTTTAGAAAAATGTATGTAACAAAATCGAGATATATGCTTCCTTTCAGAAAGGTTTGAATTACTTGTTAAATAAACAAAATGTAAACAGTATTGGATATTAAATAAGTCTATATTTCAGTCAATAAACCGCGGTCACCCTGTAATATATGAATGTACCGGGTGTTCCACTAAGAGAGGTAGTCGGCTATATCTCAGAAACTACTAATAGTATGACTTTGGGAAAAAAAATTTTTAGATAAAAGTGACCAAGAGAAATTGCTGGAAATTATTTTCAAGTCTGTGGGATGACCGCTAGGGGGCGTAAGGGTAACGTCAAAACATAAAAATATACATTTCTCAAAAAAATATTAAATAAAGTGTACTAATAAATGATACTATTTTAATATTTTATGTTTTCTAAACAAAGAAGATTAAGGTGTAATTTTTGTCAGTTCTAAATTAAAGTGATGGGGGAAGGTTAAAATTTAATTTAGAAAAGTGCTAATAACTCCATATTGCTTTAACCGAATATAGTGAACTTGGTCTCGTTTAGAAGAGCATTTTAATAATTATTTTTAGGTGTATAAACTATAGCTACACTTATCTCACAAACGCCGCTAGAGGGCGTCAAGTTAAAAACTACCCTTTTTTACGAATTTATTTGAAAAATTTAAATACAATAATATATATCTTTTTACATATTTAGATGGAGAAAAAAATCCTAACAAAACGGCGAAAACCGCAATTTAATATCTCTTTTCAAACCGAATATATTAGCAAAAATATAAATACGACATAGAGACGTAACGCATTTAAGGACACGATGTTTTCTACTAGGCCGATTTATTTAGGTAAAAATTAAATTTATAAATTTTACAAAATCTAATGACATACTTCGTAATTTTTACTTATTTTAACCCATTTAACTATATTAGACAACATTAAATAATTACCAACCTATAACTGTAATAATCCATCGAGCGTGGTCCTTATCAAGTTAGCTTTGAAAATAAAAGGATGCTAAAATGTCAAAAATCAAACAATTTTTATTTCAAAATATTATTTTTAGTGTTGTGCTATTGTTTTTTTTAAAATGCCTTTGTTGCTTGAAGAAGCAGTTGATATTATTGCTATTTATTTAGTGTCTGCAAAATGCGACAATAGCTGCAAGGCTGTATGTATTGAGATATCCTCAGAGGGAGGTACGGAAACGGCAGCAGAATGTTCCCTTGTTTAGCAAATCGCTTTCGTACCACGGAAGTGTTCTTCGCCCCTTACACCGCAGACGCCGTAGAACTGAGGATATTGTCATTAAAGTTTTGCTTATGTAGAGTTTAATCCTCAACAAAAAGGCATTTTTAAAAACACAATAGCACAAAAGTAAAAATAATATTTTGAAATAAAAATTGTTGGACCATTTCAGCATCCTTTTGTTTTCAAAGCTCGATAAGGCCCCACGCTCATGGATTATTGTTATGGTTTATTATCTAATGTTGTCTAAAAAAATGGGAAAATTAGTAAAAATCATGCAGTAGGTATGTCATTGGATTTTTAAAATTTTAAATTTAATTTTTACCTAAAGAAATATTGTGTCGTTAAATGCGTTACGTCTCTATGTCGTATTTATATTTTTGCTAATATATTGGTTTTGAAAAAAAGATATTAAATTGCGGTTTTTGCCGTTTTGTTGGGATTTTTTTCTATATCTAAATATGTAAAAGGGTATATATTATTGTATTTAAAATTTTCAAAAATTTCGTAAAATAAGTTAGTTTTTACCTTGACGCCCTCTAGGGCGTTTGTGAGATAAGTGGCAATAGTTTATACACCTGAAAATAATGCTTCAAATGCTCTTCTAAACGAGACTAGGTTCACTAAATTCGGTTCAAGCAAACCGGAGTTATTAGCACTTTTCTAAATTAAACTTTAACCTTCCCCCACCACTTTAATTTAAAACTGACAAAAATTACACTTGAAGCTTCTTTGTTTAGAAAACATTAAAGAATAAAATAGTACTACTTATTGATACACCTTTTTTGATATTTTTTTGAGAAATGTATATTTTTATGTTTTGGTGTTACCCTTACGCCCCCTAGCGGCCACCCCACAGACTTGAAAATAATTTCCAGCAATTTATCTTGGTCACTTTTATCTAAAAATTTTTTTCCCGAAAGTTATACTATAAGTAGTTTCTGAGATATAGCCGACTACCTCTCTTAGTGGAACACCCGGTACATATACAGGAAATTTCACTCATTTCACTCAAAATCACTCAAGTTACGCTTTCATGAATATCAGGCCAAATCTGATCAATGATGGTAGTACCTATGATAAATTTTCATTATTTCAAAGTTTCCTGATATATTTCCGGAAATATTTCCAAATATATATTATCGGAAATTTTGCATCACTAGGTCTGACTGTCTATATAATTACTTTTTAAACGAAATAATTACTGAATAAGTAATATCGTTACACATTTTTCCCACACATTAACCTATCCAAATTCTTCAAAATGTTCGTAATAATACACGTGTAAAACTAAAAACGAATTTAAAAAGGTTATTAAAATACTTCCGTGGAAGTAAAGAAGACACGTAGCTGACTTCCCTTCAAAGTGTGTGTGTTATGAACTGCCGAAGAAAACACCTGCATGGCTTGTCAGACCACCACTAACTATTTTTTTATTAATATGGGATGTTTGTACTCGTAAAATGCTAATACGTGATAAAACTAATTAAACAAATTTAATCAAAATAGAAAATCTGATGTTCTAAAACACCTTTACTTATTATGGCCAATAATAAAATTGAAATCCTAGGTTAAGAAAAAAACAATGCTTTTTAATTACACCAAAATCTTGGTCTTCCATTGTCTTTATTTGTTAATTGATACACAACGTTTTGGTTAGTGACGTATCTCGAACCGTTTTCAAGTGATAACTAAAAACTATTCCTAAAGCTATGAATTACATACTATCCGTTGTTTACCAAAGCTTAACCGATTTTTCACGGTTTAGCAACGGCTGCCAGATATCCGAAATATCGATACTAGGCTTGCTAAATCCATTTTGGTTTTAAAAGTTTTTAATTCCAATTGTCAATTGAAATGCGTTTTTTAGGGGAATTTTTTTTTCCCCTTTCCAGTAGGTTTTTTTGCTCAACTTCCAGTGGTTTTTTTATGTTCCCCCTTCGGTTTGGTTGTTTTGAAACTTTTTTCAAGCGTGTTCGGCCACAAAAAACACCAAACTATATTTATAAAATTTAAGGGTAGTATTTGGTTTTTCCCCATTTTTTTCGCGATCAACAAGTATCATTTTTCATAGGCTTTTCGCAGAGGTGCAACAAGGGGTATATTGTCATTCATGATTTTAAAGGAAGGGGGGCGGTGAGACTTAAGGGGTTGATCGAGGTGTTTAAGAGAATACGTTATTTATATTCCCCCGGGTTTTAGAGAAATGCTACCTTTTAATTTTTTTGATATCTTCGTTGGTTTAGAAAATATAGCTATTGTAAGTTTTAAAAGACATGTACATGTAATATACCGGGTGTTTCTCAAAGGCGGTTTCCCCCTATATCTTTCTTATTTTTTAAAATGGGAATTGAAATTTGGCATGTCGATATATGACCTAGAAATGCAATAAAAAAAACATTTAATTGTTTCTGATGATTTCCGGTTTCACCGAAAATGACCGTCACTTTTGATTTTTAAATGGAACACCCTGTATTTTTTTACCTATTCCATAAAAAATGACATCATAAACACAATGACACCCCATATGTTAACTTTTGATATTATCCTTTAAAAATACTTATTTATTTTTTAAATTCAATCTAGCGTGCCGTGATGTCGTTAAAACAACCAATTTTAAGTCAAGGAGGGGCGTGGAAAATTATCTGACGTATTTTACGTCTTTTCCAGAAAGGATAAAAAGATTTTAAAACTTTATTTCTAGAGAAAACTCATTTTTTTTTCAAATGGAACGATGATGGCTTGTTGGCATATTCGAAAAGAGCATTTTTTTGTTAATAATTTAATACCCCACACATTTTGAGTTAATTCAACACTAAAAAAGCTAAAGAAAAGCATAGTAATAGTTACTTATAAAATTATTAAAACGGCCGGGCCGTTGCGTTCTCTTAAAAGAGTCATATATTATGCATTTCGGCGATTTTGTCAAGTAGGCTTGAAAATAAACCAACGTTGATGTTAAACAATGATGTTACATAGTTTAATGATTAAACGCGAGTAAGTTATGCTGTGTTTATTAATAGGTATTATTCTATGTGTACTTTTACTAAAGTCACAGTTAATTTTTAAACTATGTAACATCATTGTTTAACATCAACGTTTTTGTTTATTTCCAAGCCTATCTGACCAAATCGCCGAAATGCATATGACTCTGTTAAGCGAACGCCACGGCCCGGCCGTTTTAATAATTTTATAAGCAACAACTACTAAGCCTATTTTTACGATTTTTTAGTATTGATTTAACTCAAAATGTCAAGTGTGAGGTATCAAATTATTCACAAAAAATGCTCTTTTCAAATATGCCAACGGGCCACTATCGTTTCATTTGAAAAAATTGATTTATGTTTAGAAATAAAGTTTTGAAATATCTTTCTGGAAAAAACGTTATATATGTCAGATAATTAAAACTATTTTCCACGCCTCCTTGACTTAAAATTGGTTGTTTTAACGACGTCATGGCACCCTAGATTGAATGTTAAAAAATTTGACATATTTAAAGAAAAATGTCAAAAGTTGGCATATGTATTGTATTTAGAATGTCATTTTCTATCAAATGAATAAGAAAAATGAAGGGTGTTCCATTTAAAATTCAAAAGTTGAGGCTCTTTCCGGTAAAACCGGAAATCATAAAAAACACTTCAATACGTCTTTCAATGCATTTTTAGGTCATATATCAGCATGACAAATTTTATTTTGCCATCCTAAAAAATAAAAAAGGTATAGGGGGAAACCACCTTTGAGAAACACCCGGTATATGGTGATCCATTAAAAAGAATTCTATTTTAGTATGCGACTTATGTCGATGCTCATTTTTTCGAAAATAATAAAGATAGATATATTAAATGGTGATACAATATACAGGGTGTTTCATTTAAAAAAGCCATTTAACAATACACCTCAAAAATACGATTTTTAAAAAACAATTTTGTACCCAATAATTAAAAACAAAGTTACCGATGGCGGACACTTCCTTTAATTAACCCTGGATATTCTGTATCCTATAGAACCAATTTATTTTTCTTGTTATATTTTTACGAAGCAAAATATATCGTTGCATATTGAAATAAGTACTGAAAATAATATTTTAAAAGAGCCGGAATATAATTTATGTTGTGATCTCTATCAATAATTATGCATTAACGAGCAAAAACTAAAACAATTCCAGCACGCCATACCGATATCCATGTGTGCTTTACTCCACAGATGACCTAAAAGAGATATTTTTTTATATTGGTTTTAGTTTTCTATTTCCGTTTTCTAGTCATGCAAGTCAAACACGTGGACTTTTTTTTCATAATTGTGTGTATGATTTGTTGAATTATTAAAATTTAAAATTATATTCGTGCTTGTTTATTTGTTTTTAATTATGAACTAGCACAAAAGGTGGCGTATATTGAGGTTTAAGTCAATTTAGAATAATAATAACCGTAATTATGCACCAGCCATTTTATACACACATTCGTTCAATTAAAATAAAAAAATGTACCGGGTGTCCAAGTAAGAAAGGACGCTGGCTTTATCTTAGAAAATGTTTATCGCACAGCGTTGGGGAAAAATATTTTTAGTGAAAGTGCTCAAGAGAAATAGCTGGAAATTATTTTCAAGTTTCTAAAATGGCCGCTAGGGACGTAACTGCAATCTTGAATCTAAAAAAGTGATGTTTCTGTGAATTTTTCTATATTAACCTAACAAAAAACACCTGATCTTTAAAGTCGAGCATAATTTGAACTTTTTTTGTTTGACAATTTTTGCTGTATCTCTAAAAATAAAGTGGTGGGGGTATTTAAAGGTTTTCGTAAAAAACACTGTGTATCTTCAAAACGGCTAAGCCGATTTTAAAAAGCATAGAATACTAGAAAAGAACTTTTCTTGGGCTATAAATAATATAATATTTGAAGATTTGTTAGTTACACATGTCACCGCTAGAGGGTTTTTTCAACATTCCGACGGAAACGGTAATTTTCTCAAAAAAATTTAATGCATTGGTATGATCTTTAGTTTTAAAGTAGCTAAATAATACTTAAAAAAGCTCGCGAAAACCATATCTCGATATGTTGTTCCTTACCTAAAATTTAGGCCAAAGAAAATTACTTACGTCAATATATCAAAAACTATAAAAGCTACAAAATATTTTATGTGACATAAATTACGTATTTTTACAAAACCTTTAATTTAGGTTATAGAATCTTTTCGCTTAAATGTAATACTTTACGAGTTATAATCAATAATTCGAATTTTCAGGATTTTTTTAAGGTATATTCCTGAAATCCGGTTTTTTTATTATAACTCGTAAAGTATTGCATTTGGACTAAAAGATTATATAAGCTAAATTAAAGGTTTTATAAAAATACGTAATTGATGTTTTATAAAATTTCTTGTAGGTTATACAGCTTTTGAGATATTAACGTATAAAATTTTCTTTGGCCTAAATTTTAGGTAAGGAACAAGATATCGAGATACGGTTTTCGCGAGCTTGTTTAAGCATCATTTAGCTACTTTTTCATAACAAAAATTATATATTTTATAGCCCAAGAAAAGCCCTTGACAACTAGCCTAACCTGTTAAAATCGGCATAGCCGTTTTGAAGATAAAGAGTGTTTTTACGGAAACCTTTAAATAACAGAAAAAAATCGTCATGTAAGATCAGAGATCTTACTCTAATAAAAATAATTTTCAGCTATTTCTCTTGACCACTTTTACTGAAAATATTTTCTCCAATGCTGTGCGATAAACATTTTCTGAGAAAAAGCCAGTGTCCTTTTTTATTTGGACACCCGTTACAGGATGTCCTATTTTTGACATGTTGATATTGTATCTCCGTGTATATTGTTAGTACTATCCAGAAAGTAATATCGGCATCTTAAGCTCTTTTTTGGGTCAAAGGTAAAATGAAAAAAATCAAATTTTAAAAACTCTTGCTTGCTTAAGAGATACGGGGGAAAATTAAAAAAAAATGTCAATTTTGAAATGACTTTATAATTTCTTAGGTTAAAGAGGTACAGAAAAATGTTTTTTTTTTTAAAGGTAATTCATAATGACTTTTAAATAATTGGCCGTTTTTAAAATAAGTATACGGGGTCAGGTAAAACAATTATTGGACTTTACCTCATTTTTTTATGGAACATCCTGTATATTTTAATCTAAAAGAATAAAATAGTAAATTCTCAGTTTGAAAATATAACTCACCATGGAGGATATTGGTTTTCTAGGCGATTTATTTAAATTTTATAACTTTAAATCATAGTAGGCTATGAAACAAAAGCTAATATCCTAGAAACAAAACTATGTTTACATTCTAGTTGTTATTAACATTTACCGTTAATTTGATTTTAACATATTAATTTGTGACAATGACTTTTGGAAAATTATAATATTATTTTTTATCGAATGTGGAAAAAACGAAGAAATGGCGCAAAATTTATATTTTGTTCGCTAGGCGGAAAAACGGCAACCATTTAAGGACCTGTTCGGACGACTAAAACATAATTTAAAAACATACGGCTCCTTTCGAAGCCAAAATCAAAAACTTATATTAAAAAAACAAGGAAAATGAAAAAATAAACGCTTTAGGATTTGTCAAGGCCCATAATCAGGTAATTCTGTCATAGCTTCGATTAGTAGTAGCTCAACAATAGAGATTTATTTTTTACAAAATGGTGCCCCTACCCATAACGCTTTTCAAATAAGGGAGTATTTAAGTACTCACGTTAGAAACCGTTGGATAAACACACATGGACCTGTTAGGTGGCCATCACGATCTCCAAACCTAACATCTCCAGATTTTTTACATTGGGGAATGTTGGAAAATAAAGTTTATAAAGAAGTCATCTTAACCCGACAACAACTTGATCACTGAATTTATGACGCCCATGTAAAAAAAAATCATTACACATTATAAATGCCTTAAAACCCATTCATAAAAGATCTGCAATGAAAACAACGGATAGTCTTTCGAACATTTGCGATTTTTTCGTTATTTTTTCCCTTAATCTGATTTTTTTTTGTTTTAAAGTTTCTATAATTTTTTAAATTGGTTTCTGGTGCCCAACTTTTTCATCTACTATTTGTATGTTAATAGTATATTATATTATAAGGATTAAAAGTGCATCATTTTTTTACAAACAATTTTTGCAGTTGCGATGCAGAGCGCAGCGCAGCCGAGCGAATGCAAAATTGCGAGTAAAAATAAGCACTTTTTAGCCGTATGTTTTTACTATTTTTTTCAACCAAGTCAAAATTAATACATTTAGTTAGTTAAAAGAGCTCAAATGCAATCGCTTTTAATTCTAGAATTAAAAGTAGCACTTTTAATCCTAGGATTAAAAGTGTTGTACGGTATGAGAATTGATAGCTTTTGCACCTGAAAATAGTACAAAAATGTCAACATTTTTTGAAGGTTGGAGAAAAAATATATTATGTTAATGTCTTTCCAGCAATAGTTGGCTATGAAACAAAAGCTAATATCCTAGAAACGAAACTATGTTAACATTCTAGTTATTATTAAGATTTACCGCCAATTTGATTTTTACATAATTATTTGTGCCAATGGCTTTTGAAAAATTTGATATAAATCATTTTATATTGAATGTGGCAAAAACAAAGGAATAAAATTGTAAGGAAAAACCCACTTTCTCCTGGCCCTTTCTTATTAAAATCTATTTATCTTACAATTTCACATTTATTCCCAACGTCACCTAATCAAGAAACCATCATTAGAATGAGATGCTGATTTTTGCCCAAAAATGTATATTCTCTAACTGGTCATTGTGTTTTTTGTCTTTTAAAGAAATATTAATTTATATATATATATATATATATATATATATATATATATATATATATATATATA
>JAHBCN010017914.1:0-17845 GCA_019359885.1 Listronotus oregonensis
TTTTTTTAAAAAAGTCCGCCCGTGGCTATTGACTATGTCAATGTTATGCAGTCTTGTTGTTTTAGCTGTTCAGTTGATGCTAAAATATGGAAAAATCGTGAAATGTTACCATTTTTAGAAGTGCATTTCTGAGGTGGGGGTGAATCTATTAACTTTTTAGTTTTTTTTTAAATTTTACTTAAATTCCATGCACTTTTTGTACATTTACGAAATATTGTTCAAAATTAAATTTGCTTTTAAAATCTACTGAAGACGAAAAAAAATGTATGACACAACATAAATTTAAAAAATAAAGCAAAAAAATGCTCTTGTTTTTATTTTTCAAATTCTGACGGAAGACTTTTTTCTACTTGAATTTAGGTATAGGTATTATTTCACAGAAAAGAAGCTGTTATCAGGTCCTTTAAAATGGTTTTGGGAAAAGTCTTAGGGATTTGTAGTAACCGAGATATAATTTTTTTTCCAAAATGGCTACTTTCATGGTTGTTTTCTAATTTTTATTGATTTTTTTAGGCTTTGTCCTGTAACTTTTTTCCTTGTGAATTTTGGTATTAACAATATGGGCACGAAAAAGACGTTTATTTTATGTCTTTCAAAATGGTGCCCGGTTAAAGTATTCAGAGTAAATAATAACCTATTTATAACATTTTAAAGTTGAGAAATATCTGTGTTTATGACTTGTCAATAAAAAAATATATATTTTATTCCATATAATAGTACTGAATATCGACTATTTCCTTAAATTTAAAATGTCATATTTCGGTTAATACAAATCCTAAAGACTTTTACCAAAAACTGTTTGAAAAAATATAATAACAACTTTTTTTTTCCGTAAAGCAATACGAATACTTAAATTGACATGGAAAAAAATAGGGGTCAAAAGCAAAGAAATAAAAAAAAAATTCTGGTTGTTTTCTGTTCGTTTTCTAAATTTATGTTGTTAATTTTTTTGCCTTAGATATCTGACATTGAAATAGAAAATTTAATTTTAAATAACTTTTCTGTTAATGTATGTGTACAAAAAGTGCATTGAATTTAAGTTAAAATTAAGAAATAAAAGGTAAAGCACTTTATCCTTATCTCAGAAATGCACCATTAAACGTTGCCGGTTTTTTTACATAAAAAAATTAACGTATAAAACAATAAAACTTCTTTAACGTTGTATGTAGTTTCTTTCTATAATACATAGTCAATAGCCTGCCAACTAAGTGCTGAAACATACCTGGCGTTTTAGCGGGAGCGTTTTAACGGGTCCTGTTTGGCGGGATGACAACAACCTATAGTTTTTAATCGGATAGTCTACATATATGCGGTTAAGACGCAGTCCCGGGACGCGGCGGCAACATGCTGCGGTCAAACGGGACGACGGACGACCGGAAAGCAACGACAAGTTGACAACAGTTGACTTAACGATGTTTGACAAGGATAAATTTATTCGATATGTACAAGATTATCCCTCAATATGGGAAAAGGCCTCCAAAGAGTACTACAGTAAACGCAATTTAAGAGAAAAAAGTTAGCATGCCGTAGGGGAAATCACCTGGTACCATCAGGTCACCTCGGAAATCTGTAAGTTCAGAAGATTCTTTTGCGACGTATTCTACCAATATTTATGAAAATATGTAACAACAAACCTACCTACGTCATGTTATGTTTTATTTATATTATCTAAAATGTCTTTTGGGCAAAATAAATGTTTATTTTCTTACGTTAGCGTAATCGTCAATCTTTCTTCTGGTAAAATTGGACCTTTCGAGTAAGTTTTTTACTTAGTTATATGTGGACGTACCGTATTTAAAACTTCATCCAAAGAGTTAAATAAAAAATTTGTTTTTATATTTTCGAATAATATTATAAAATGTAGAAAATATTTTACTCTTTTCGGGCTAACAGTGGAAGGGATGGACCCAATACCTTCTATTCACCGGTTCGTTGAGTAAACCAGCAGCTTTAAAAACACAAACAATTTCCAAATTTGATAATTTTGACATGACCATCTACCAACTATTCGCTTTGCTACTTTCTCAGTGACTCCTGTTACAGCGTTCTAACAGGAGATGTGTAACCGACGCGCTTTCATCCCGCCAAACAGGACGCGGTTAAACGCTTCCGCTAAAATGCAATGTATGTTTCAGTACCAAGGTGGTCAACTGTATTAGCTGTACCGCATACCCACGATATCCTATAAATTTAAAATAAAAAAAGAACAAATGAATACTGGCATATATAGAAGTAGTTTTGAGGTTTGATTTTTTTTACTATTCCCTGTTGGGTTATTATTTATTTATATTACTTTTGTTTGTTTTTATTTATTGAGTTTTGTTTGTGTCAAAAATTGTCATAATAGTTTATGATCATAGCTACTTAAAGCTGATAAACATAACGTGACCTAGACGCAACAGACCTTTATTAGTGTTTTTTTTTAAGCTATAGGCCTGTTTGTTATCCAGAAATAGTGTACACTATTATACACTTTTATATAAATAATAAATAAACCATTGTTATTGTCAATGTGATCTGGGACTAAGTGTTTGGTATAAATTCTGCTGTAAACTAGTTTTTACTTAATTACTCTAACCCTTCAAGTAGTAAAGTTAGATGCATTTTTACTACAGCATTTAAATTTTTTGTTTATTAACATAGTCATAAAGCCGTCGTTTAATTTCTGAAATAAGTTTAAAACGCGAATAAAAATCAAATACAAAAATTATTTACACTTAGTTTAACTTTTTAGCTCTAAATTTGGCTGTTCTACACTGACACAAACAGACCTATGTTTACCACAATAATTTTAAGACAATTAGGAATGTGTCGAACTGGATTCGTTATAGACACTTGGTTTGATAGCAAAGTGTATCTAAGTACCTAAATCATATTTTAAATAAAAATTTATTTAAATTCTATTTTTAGTGCCTAAAATAAATTACTTTTAATTAATTTGCAAACAATTTCCCGTCATAGTCATATGTCACATTACAAAACTTTTTAAATATTATTCCAAAAATGTTTGGTATTAATTTTTTTATTATTTCGCGTTTGTAGTAACATTTCTACCTTCCTTTTTAATTTTTATAATTAGGATTTAAATCACCCTGTATATTAACTAACAGAATTTTTAAATCTAGTGACAACGGATAATGTATCATACTAATTAAACCATGTACTGTATGAAAAGGTGAAATTAAACGACTGTGTGTGATTTTATAACAATTTTAAAACGCCCTAAACATTTTAGTAAAAGTAAAAAAAATAAAATAACGGTTTGTCTAAAATTATAAAAAAAAAATTCATACTAGTTCCCTTAAAAAATGTATCTTAAAAACCTCTTTATTTTAAAAATCATTATTTCGTATCTTATTACAAGATCACAAACACCTTTAAAAAAATTAAGTGAACTATAAATATAAAACCTTTTTACATGACTTTTTTTAAATTGTTATTTAAGTTAAATGACTTATCTAAGAATCATCTCTTTAAACACAAAACGATTAAAACTATAAAAAGAAACCATTTTTGCAGCCAGGTTTTCTCTTATTGAAAAGAGCGCATGTAATAAAGAATTTCAACAAGATTTTAAAAAGAGAGTTAAATAAAGGAATTGTTTTCGTCTGGAAAATATTGATTGGATCGGATTGGATCTTATCAAAGTATAATTTTTTTACTCTTTTTTTAAATTTTGTGTTCGTATTGATCCTAAAGTCGGTGATTAAACTTTTATGAACTATTTTCTCGTTTTCATTTTCCTGATTTACTGGTTTAATTCTATTTTTAATTATTCTGATAAAACCAGGTTATTAAATTTAAAATTTTATAGAGAAACAGCTTTTTTTAATAGGACGAAAACAATATAAAACATTTATTTAAAATATTTCTGAATTTTAGCATAATTGGTTCAAAAAGAAGCAATATTTTATAGCCATTTAAATAAATTTATATGTTTTAAGAACAAGCAAATTTTAATATTTTTTCAGAAACAAAAGGCAAAACAAATTCAATAACTGTTAATTTTGTTTCATCTAATGGGTATACGAAATTACTTAAGTTTCATTTTTGATTTTTAAATAGTAGACGACGATTTTAGCCAACGTTTGCTATTAGCGATTTTTCAATAACGGCGATTATATCATGTCATAACTTTTATTTCTAACTAAGTATTCCAAATAATATTTTTTACTAAGTTTAAAAATAAAAATAGTTTTCTCCTATGTTGTTGTTAATAATTTGTACTGACCTCGTATACGCTAAGACATATTTCAACCTTCAATCAGTGGAAAAAAATATTAAAGAAAAAAAATGTTTAAAATGTAAAAAAAATATATTGTTTTTTATATATATTGAAAAGTGTATATAAAGATTAAAATCTAAAAAAATATATAATATTATTAATATGCTACCTACTTTAAAAAGCTTTTAGCTTTAAGAGAGGGGTTTAAATTTTACTTCTTGAAAGTCACAAAACTTAGGTCTCATATTCGTACTTTAGGAATAATTTTGCTTAGAGATAATTGTCTCGTACAGAAACTATTTTAAGCATAACATTAGGATCATACGCTGTACGACGTTAGCAATTAGGAAATAGAGCGGATTACTAATTTAATTTAATTTATATAAATTTAAAAGAAATTAGCATTTTTTAAAAATATATATTGATTTAATTATTTAAAATAAGACTTAAGATACGAATAATGAAATAAATGCCGAAGTATTTTATAAGGAAATCCCAACAACAAAATATAAGGCAGAAAAATCAAACTAAAAGAAGCTCATACAAAGAAGTCATATACATTTTCTTATAAAGCCAAACAGCTTTAAAAGCATTAAATTTATATTAATTCACATCTTAGAATGTGTCCCTAAAATTTAAGAGTGCATGTTCAGGAATAACAGGATAACATTTTATCGTGACACCCAGAAATACAGGAAAATTAAAAGGCAGACAACCTCGCAGAAGCTGAAGGTTTTGCCCACTTATACTTTTATAAGTAGTTTTGAAAAAGGACTTTGCATAACAGTAGGGCTGTTAACAGGGCACAATAACCTAAGAGGACACCTACACAAGATATGCTCATAAAATGAAAACCAAGTTGCAGAATATGCGACGGGGGGAAGAAACAACCTACCATATCCTGTGCGAATGTAAAGGGCTAAATCACAAAAAAGGCGTTATTTGGGCAACCTAAAATGAGCATACAGGAATATATGAACCAACCAGTTTCGGGAATATAACTTGTAGAAGGTACAAGACTAATGAGAGGATTGGTAGTAGGGTTTATTCCCGGAATTTCACAGAATTCCCGAAACGTTGGGCTTTGCTCCGGGAAATCAAGTCGAGAAAACTCGAGAATCGAGAAATCATATTTGAGTCTATGAAAATCATAAAATAAAACTATTTGCGTTTGCCGTTTGTTTGTAAACCCGCGGCGGCAGGGTGGAACGGCCAAAGCGCAGTGGTACCGTCGTTTTGTACATAATACAATACTAGGAATACACACTAGGCTGACTAAAACGATTTTTGCATAACGCCGTTATCGGCGATCGCGATTTTTAAATAACTAATTAACCGACGTGATTGAGACTTTTCGCACTACGCCAAAAGTGTTTTCATCATTTGCTGCTATTTTCGCTCCGAGTGATTCATTTTGTTACTGCATATTAATTTACGCCTGCCTCTTATTGTACTGTCATAAACTGTAAAACTCAAGCTTACTAGGAAACTTAGTTTTTTTTTATGAAAAAAAATTTTAAAATACTTACTTTCCCCAAAAACCATCCATATGGAATAACTAAGTAAAATATTATAGAAAACTGTAATTTTACTTCATAGATCAGTAAGGTGCGTGAAGATGGAATCGAGAACCCTTTTTTAATAAAATACGTTGCATTTCGCTCTATATCACTTAACGCGATGGAAAGCGATTCCCCCGTTGCAGTTAGTTGACGCGTTTCGCGTATTCTAAAATAATCGCTGTTTCTGTCAACCCCCGTTATTTGCGTTTTTTGCCAACGTTTGCTATTAGCGATTTTTCAAAACGGCGATTAAATCACCGGTAATGATATATCGCTCATCCCTAATACACACATGTTCATTCGTGTTTCACTTTTAGTTTAGTTCAGACGGTTTAAAAAAATGTGGGACACGCAATTTGTAAATTTTCGAAACCCCCAAAGCCCGAAAATTAGCCCCGAGAATTCTCGGACCGAAAATTGATAAGCTCGAAAATAGGGGAACCCTAATTGGTAGAAAAGATAATGGGAGATTAGGGAAAAAAAACCCCGGGCTGCGCTGCCTCCGGTAAAAATCAAAAAAAAAAAAAAAAAGAAGCTGTTTTGGGATTATTGGAAAACACAAACAAGGGTAAAAATATTTATTAGTGGAACCAGAACGACTACAAATAAATGTTGGCTCGCATCATCGTGTGAACGATCTACAAAGTTTAAGGTAGGAGATCCTGCTTAGTAACTAATAGCCAAGATGCTTTTGTAAAAGAATATTTATATAAGAATACTTGAATACTAACAGCCTTGCACAAAATAGAAAACTGATTAGTTTAGAGACACCAATGTCACTTTTGTTTTGATAATATAGCAAGTAAAAATTGTTTTTCGGTTAAACAGATTTTTTTTTAATTTAATAAAATTTTTTATTGGAAACCGAGTGCAAGACGTCATAAACACCCTACCGTTAAATTTATCTGAAGGTAGCTCATTAGTACTACCATAAAATTACCACATTTTATTTATGTAATTAAAAATATTGTTTCATAACTTTTCTGTACTTTTAAAATGTGAATGCATATAAAATAGTTCTTAGTTACTGTATCCGTCGATAAAAGTATTATAAAATGTTTAGATGTAAAAAACTATTAAAAACATTTTTTTTTTGAATTGAACCTACAGAATTTTAATTTATTAAAAGTATATTAATTTAGTAAATGAAACAAAAATATCGCAATAAGGCATAAACTTTCAACGTACAACCTTATTATTTTTAATAATATGGATTTTTAAAGATAAGTATAAATTAACCTTACAAAATTTGGTAAAACAGTTGTAAAATGCTTAACCATAAACAGTAAAAACATTTTACTTACTCTGCAAACCAATTAACAAAAATAAATAAAAGAATAAACCTCTTGCTCCAAGCCTGTTTTGCATGGTCAGTTTTATACATGGCATTTTAGGTTTTTTTTTTACTTAAATTAAAAATTTTAAACTCAATGAAGGACGGGATAAAAGTTTCAGGTTTTTATTTAAAAAAAATTAAAGCTAAATAAAGAAAAAGAAATATTATGGTGCTTTCCATTTTTCGCTATGTCTACTATTTCCGCACGCCATTGCCGTTGTCCGAACGATGCGTAACGGAGTTCGGGCAAGTACTTGAGTGCGGGAAAAGCATTTTCCGTAAGAGTTGAGAATATTATTTTTTATGCCACCTTATTAAAAAAAACCCTTAAGTTTCATTTATTGTTTTAGTAACATAAATAATAACAAAGTAACAATACATTTTTAAATTATGTATAATTAGTAATATTAATATTATTTTTAAATATGCCAAAAATACCTTTTCTTTTATTCTTTTGATCTGCTTTTTCTTGCACCAATTTAAAAATTTGGTTTATTGCTTCCTGTACTTTTCTTTTGATTTACTTGGCTTAGGTTCATGTTCATTTCATTGGCAGCCGTCACAATATCTTCAAAAAACTCTTCGTTAAAATAATCTATTATTTGACTTGTTAAAAACCTTAGAAGTATTAGAACAAACTTGGACGGTTTAGAACTTTACTTTTGTTTTCATGAAAATAATACAGAACAAAGCCTGGTTTGATTGTGGTTTGACTTAAAATTATATAAATTGTACAGGAAGATCAATTTTTAAATAAAACTTTCATTAAAAAAAATACGACAGGTAAGATTAAATATAAGCATTTCAATTGGTAGGTATTGTTATTAAGAAGTTATCCAATTTATTATTAAGCCGATCCGATACAGTATTATGTCTTAATATAAATGGTTAAACATTCCTGCACTAGTGCCGAAAAGTGACACTTTCTGAACTAAAATAAGTACACAAAAGTAGAAAAATATGCACGGTTGAAGGAAAACTACTATATTATTAGGTTGAGTCTGTACCTTTAAGTACGTATGCCGTTGCAAGTTACACGAATTTTTATAACACATACCACTGTAACGCGTAAGGCGTTTTAAAAAATATCTCCTATCATTCTTAAAAACCATTCAAAGAATCTAAAGGCGCTATTTATCATTTCTACGTGTTAACAACATAATAGCAAAATATTTAACCGTTGCTGTTAGTCTCTGAATTTTAATAATAACGCATAAGTATTTCTTTATAATTATAACTGAAAACTACGTAAATTATATTAGTTTATTAGTTACTTGATAAAACCCAAGCTTTTTAAAAGAACTAGAATTCTGGTTCCCATAAGCGCTTATGGAATAAAATGGTTCACCAATGCCTAGAGGCGCTTATAAGTATTTTTGAAAATAATGCAAAAATAACTAGACTCTAGTGGCAACACGACAAACTCAACTCATTTGTCAACTATCGTCGAGTTAATTAAGCCGATTTAGTTTTGTAAACAGCAATTTGACGTATTCTTATCTTAATGCCGATTTATATTTTTGCAAATTTAATAGTTTTTAACTGCCCTGGGTGATATTCTGTGTATTTGTGAAATCCAGTGTAGTCTCGCCAACCTAGATTTTCTAGGCTAGGCCAAGATCGTAAAGAAAACATCCCTGTATGTGTTTTAGGTATGAATGTACCATTTTTAACTCCTACTAAGAATTTTAATTCTTTGTTGACATCAGTGATGGAACCCCATAATAACACAAAAACAAATTTAAGTTGCAAATGTTTATTGTCAAATAAATCTAAAATTTCTTCGAGGTTTTTAGAATAAGTATAAAAGTTGTAACTATTTTTAAATAAATATATTGCATAAACATAATCTTTTAATTTTTATGAAAACTAATTCTTGATTCTGATATTTTTGTTTAAAGGTTTTGCCTGTTTTGCCTATGGACAAGTTCCACAGCCCAACTGATATGATTTTTTCCTTTACTTATGTTGTTATTTTTTTTAATTGCCCAAGTTATGCTATTTTTTTTTCTTTACTGTAGTCAATTTGTTTGTGAGTTTACCGATAAGTAAACTAATGAAATACATTTTAGGCAAAGCTTTTAAATATTTTTGTGTTAACATATTTGTATATTTATCAAAACATAACACATATTTATTTATTTAAATAAATGCATTAAATATTTTGTCTATCTTAATATAGCATAACACATGCTGGTGCCCTATTGGATGGATTAATTTTTGTTAATTGTAGGGTATATAGGCTAAAATTCGAAAAATATTGAAAAAATCTGTTTAATATGAGTTTTAATTTTGCTTAAAGCTTAAAAATACTAGGTTTATTTTTGACAGTAAACTAGAGGGTAATATATGGCACATATTACAAAATAATAAATAAATTTAAAGTGTTTGATTTCATTTTACCTGTTTATGTTTTATTATATTTTTAACATAAAAATTAATAAAAAGGCAAAAAATACGTACATGTATACATGATTTATTTTGTACCTAAATGCTTTGTTTTACACTAAAAAAATAGAGTTTAGATATATATTTCCATTTAATCGGAATACAGTTTCACAAAAAGATATACCATTTAATTTTAGAAAGTGTTTGCATATGAAAATCCCAGCATTTTCATTAAAACAAATATTTATTTTAAAAATATAGTTGTTGTTTTTAACCAAAAAGGTATTTTCTACAAGTATAATTTTGAACAAAATAATAAAAGTAGCTTTTTTATTTTAGTTATTAAACAGTGTAAATCAATTAATTGAAGTTAAATATAAATTAGTAGTTGACATATGTCTAATAAAGAAAATTTTTATTGTCTTTAAGTTAAATGCCTTCTTTATTTTAGTAAAAGCTAAATTTTAAAAAAGAGAATTAACATTATTGTTTCTAACTTAATGCCACTAAGATTCTAGTAGATAACTTAAGTTAAAATTTATATTCTATTGTACATTACATAAAGGCAGTCAAATGTTTCATTGCCAAATAGCTTAAATTATAGACTTCAGAACATAGAGCATGGTCCTGACATTTATCTCGATATAGTTCCCAGGCATTTACATTTACGGAATATTATTTTACCATTTTGAATTTGTTACTGACTGTGATAAGAGAAATTAAATTTTCTTAGTCCTTAGGCAGCTATATACCTACTATAATTTGAAATTTAAATATTTTATATAAAAAAACTTTATTTTATTTAGCTTTACGCTCATATACCAAATTTTTACTACTTCGCCAAAACCAATTATTATTTTTTATTGGAATCAATAACTTTATTTGCAAAAATAAAGTTAACAATGTTTAAATACATAAAGTTTGTTAACACCATTTAATTAGCTTAAGATAAAAAATATATATTATTTAAAACAAAATTAAAATTATGTCTACCGAAAACTAAGATAATAGATTTTATAGATGGGTATCTCTGAGTCTTTTTTTCTTTATACTTTAATAAAACTACCGTAACGTGAGTGACTTTTTTCCATTATACTTAATAATTAGTTATTAATCTCAAAAAAAAAACATCATGATGTTAGTTTGTTTCTACATAGCCGTATTTGAAAATATTGTATAAAAAAACTTTTTTGTTTACAAATTTCACAATTCTTTTACTGTTATGTTAATAACATTTTACAATATTCAGGGTTTTTTATAAAATACCAATATATGTGTTGAAGAAATTCTTCGCTTTTCTAACACATTTATTACATCGTGTCTTAGAGTAAATTTTCTTTTTAACCAATGCTAAAAGAAGATAGAAACTTATAAGTGATTTATTACAGTACGGATCGGTTGGTAATCATGAAGCAGTAGCCAGGCTACCAAGGTGCATTTATCATTAAGTACTTAAACTATAATGATTCCAACACGATGGAGGATGTACTTTCCAAAAATTTGGTAAAAGCTTGAGTGACGTGGTTTAGAGAAACCGGCGCAGCAACAAATCAGAAAGACCCAAGTCGACAAAAATCGAATTTAATTTTTTTGCTAGTAGTAATAATCTTAAGCAATGGATTTAAGGTGGACTTAACCAAAGATGAAATTCTGTAAAAATATAAGGAAAGAGAATGCCAAAATAGGAATGACATGCCCTTGTTGCCCTTAAAGGTAATTCATAAGTTTGTCACTCTTTCGAAAGAGATAGAAAAAAGGAATGTCAAAAAATTTTCTTACAGAATCGGGCCCCAAATTCCAGTTTCGTTATGCCATCGAGTTTTTAACACTTACGCACCTGCTTAGAACAGTGCTACGAGCAAGACTATTAACAAATGGACAACATTATTTTTAGAACGTAAATTTTGATGTAAACTTTTTTTTTCTAATAAGTCGATTATAAATTTATAACCTTTTTCTTTTAGTATTGTTTGAAAAGGTTAATTTACTTTGACACATCCTGTATACCATCCCACAAATATTCTGCTATTGTTAAAATTATTTTTGCTACCTTCAATGTTACATAGACATCGTCTGGTTTTAAAAACAGTTAATAATGTCAATTCGAAAAAGATCCAGTAAAATTATTAAAATTAAAAAAAAAACAAGATTTGACCCATACTTGCTAGAATTGCGCAAAAGTTACTACTAAATAAGTGTTATTATTAGTTGAGTTGGTGAGAGTTGTTATAAAGCTAGACATTTTCTTATGTAGTTAAAAGAACTTTAATAAATAATATGATATGAAAAGACATTTCACGACCTGAAAACCCCGATGCTTATGACATCTCAGTACTTTTAGCACCAAATAATGAAACCCTTATTATTTCTACACAAAAAGGTATTCCTAATCAATCTTTGTATTTTGGCCAATTTTCTATTAAAATCGTGTTCAAAATTATCATAATATCCATCAAAAATAAATCAACAAAAATCCTAAGTTAAATTTATTAATGGTTGGCCATAGATTGACTTGTGTTTGTTTTGTTTGTCATTTTTGCATTAACTTTTGCATGATTGTCCAAACTTTAATTTTTTTCAAAGGTGCGCTAAGTAAATTATGACTAACATTTTTTTTTTGATAGCGTGTAGCAAGTAACAGGGCCTTAATAATTTTTGGACAAATACGTATTGTTACTCAAACCCATCATTTTCATAAAATATATACTATATGGCTAACATTCTTACCCCTAGAGGATTTGTCTTGTATACAGATGGATCTAAAAATAGAGGTGGGACTGGAGAGGAAGTGTAAAGTGACAATCCAAGGACGGAGTTGGCCTTTGCCTCGGATATCATCTAACAGTAGTTTACACAGAGATGTATGCGATCTGGGTTTAGGCCAAATGGATTTTGGACAAGCATTACAGAGACAAACACAAAGATAACGTATTGGGCGTAAGAACATTGCTTAAAGGGCTCTCACAGAACCTTGCTGCCTGATCGGTATTTGGGCACTGGTATACTATACCCTTTTAATAGCATCAGCTAATAATGGCCAGCGCTGGCAGAGTACTTAATTAATCATTTAATAAAAAATATTATTGAAAAAAAAATTCTAAATTTACAGGGCATTTTATTTAAAAAGTTACTGCTTTGTTTTGTTATGTCTTTCTAACCAGTCCTGTTTTAATAATTTCCCTTTATCTTACTACATATAGCCACAAACATTTTGTCTCGTGGACCACTTAGCACGTATTGCCTAATATTAAATTTTTGGTAATTTTTCAACTTTTAATAACATATTTTAGTGTTAACTGAACCTTAAATAATTGTTTAGTGATCAGCCATAACAAAACAACCAGAATCGCTTCAAAGCGATTTTATTCCATTTTAGGGGTGTATTAAAAAATGACATTCTATGTGATTAATTTCAAATTTACTTTGGTTTATTTTAAAATTAAAAATAATAATATTAAAAAACTAAATGTCGGTCCCCAATTATATAAATGGGCATCATGAGTGGGTTAAAGCAGAATATAAAAATTACTTTACATTAATTCAAATTTTAATTTTACAGATTTTTTATATAACATTTTATTTCAGCTATATATAGTTAAATTAAAATATCCGGTAATATTTGAAGCATAACAACTTCGTTTTTTATTATGGTCTAATTAATTTTATTCTTAGAAAAATTTAAACTGGTATATTTAACAGTTTTTACTATCTGTGTAGACATCTATTTCTAATTAAACCGCTTAACCGTTAATGAATTAAAAAAATAACCAGAAATAAATTTAATTTAAAATATTACTGAAGTAATAAAAATATTATTTAGAGATATTTATAATTTAAAATTAAAACGAAAATAGATATTTGTTAGATCACTCCAACAAATGAATTTAAACTACTTATTTACTAAAATAATTTTATTAATAAATATAAATAACCACAGCTTTATACAAAAATACTAACTAAGCATACCTGGATAATATTAAAATATTTTGGATACTAAATTATTGTCATAATAAATATTATGAAATACAACGGCTGTTTATATAAAAATTCTGAAAGTGGTAATATTTTAATAAAATATTATTTCAATAAAGTTAACCATCCGTTTCTGGGTATATAAAAGCTTTATTTGGTAAATTACCTTCTGCGAATTTAGTTTGTCGTAAATTACTGGAAAGGAATGAAATATTTCATTGCAGTGAAACATTGCTTAATTGCTAAAATTATATTCTCTGGAATCTTGGCACCTGTTTTGTTATTCGTCTTGAGCTGCTTTTGAGGCATACTTGTGATACAACATAAATTTATGTAAAATATATCAGTTTAAATTTAAATTACAAAATAACTCCTCTGGCCCCATAAAATGTTGTCAATTCGTTGATTAAAATGTAAATACCTAGTTTTTCTTAAAGGTGGTTTTTTTGTAATATATTACATTTTTAAGATAAAAGAATAAAATTGGTATATCGGTATTAGTTATAAATATGCCCAGTCTGAGCTTTGTAATTGTTTTGTATCACTTGTGTATCGCTTTTGTATCATTAGTTTGACCAGAAATGACTAGTTTTTTAAATTTTAAACGGGGCAATAGTTTTTTCCCTTGTCTATAATTTATGACCTTCTAAATAAAATTACACCCAAATAGTATATTCTGCAACAAGTAAGAAAAGTTTAAAATTTCTCACGAGTGCAAATTAGCGAGTGGAAAATGTGCTTTTCTCACATGTTGCACATTATACTCTTTCTTCAAAAATTTCAAATTTCAAAACAAAAAAAATATATAAGTATTTTCTATTAATAATATAGTCAATCATATTATAATTATTTTCATTAATAATTAACGTTTTAATTTATTAATCATCAATAAACTACCAGGTAGCTGTAATAATTAAATTATTTGCGTTATTCATTTAAAATAACTAATTAAGAAATTTTAGTGTCTGTATAGCATAAAATACAAAATTTATAAAAGTGACGTTTGCAATAAATATGGCGCTCGGCGATGCATGATACATTCATTTTTGTTTGCTATGCGACGCCAACTGCCACAGGATGCTAGATAATGTCAAAGTCGCGAATCAAAGCCATATTTCTAGTATTTCATCTAGCAATTAAGAGTAAATTACTTTTCTCACTAGAGAGAAAAGTACTTTTTTAACTATTTGTGGGTTTTATTCATTGCATGAGAAATATTTTATTTTAAAAGCTAGTAACCAGTAAGAAAAATGTTACTTTTAGTGCCAGTCCACTTGCGTCTTCAGGCATTTATCGCATTCCGTGCACATGTGGAAGCGTGTACATAGAAACGACAAAACGCTCGATCAACACCAGGATTAAAGAGAATAAAGCCAACTGTCGTCTGGGGCAGACAGACAAATCCGCCGTAGCAGAACATACTCTTACAACGGGCCATCGAATAAAGTTTGAGGAGACCCAAGTACTCGCGACCACGTCGGCATACCACTCCAGACTCTACAGAGAAGCCATAGAGATAGAAAAGCATAGCAACAACTTTAATAAGAAAGAGGAAGCAGTTAAGATCAACAAAACATGGATCCCCATAATTAAGGGTACGAGAATTGTACCCTTTGCGAACAAAGCCGACCGGAACTGATTGGAACCGAAGGTAACCGAAGCCCCGCCCACTGCCTCCCGAACGTATAAATACGAGCTACGAAAGCGCAAAGCCCAGTAGTTCGCATACTGTCAACCAGGAAGCAACTTCTGAAGATGCCAACCGCTCGTGTTGGCGAAACGTCAAGTCAACCAGACAATCGACGCCGGCCTAACAGCCCAAAAACCATTGAAACAATGTGTAGTAAGTTTATTTTTGCAAAGGCCTTATAAATTCTTTGATCAAGTTGTTGTCGGGTTTAGATGACTGCTTAAATGGTTTTTCCCAACACTCTCGAAAGAAAAAATATAGAGGTTTTAGATCCAGAGATTGTGAGGGACACTTTAAAAGTCCATGCATTCCTATTCAACGGTTTCTAAAGTAAGCATTTAAATACGCTCTTATTCGAAGGGCGGTATTGGCAGGGGCGCCACTTTGTTAACAGTTTATCTCTATTCCTTCATTTATAGGAACATTATCAAGAATATCGAAAGGATTTGATTAAAGTACGTCCCGATATACATCTGCATTTATTTTTTAATACAGCGGTACACCAGTTTATTTTAAAATAAGAAAAAATAGGTCCTGAATGAGTATGTTCTTAAATGATTGCCGTCTCTCCGGATAGCAAAATATATATTTTGTGCTATTTCTTGGTTTTTTTCTCTTTTAGTATAAACAGATATCATATTAAATTTTTTAAGATGATAATAAGTCATTTTTACCAATTAATACGTAAAAATTAAATTGACGTTAAGTAGTGTTAATAACAACTAGAATGTCAACGTAGTTTGGTTTCTAGGATATTGGCTTTTGTTTCATAGCCTACAGTGGTTAAAAGTAAAAAGTTTTAAGAAATCACATAGAAAACCCATGATATCCATGGTGTGTTGTATTTTTGAAAACATAATTTAATATGCTATTTTTGTAGATTTAAATATACAGGGAGTTTCAATTAAAAAAATAAGGTTATGTCCGGTTACTTTTTTATCTGACCACGCATACCTATTCTGAAAACGGCAAATTATTTAGCAATCCTTATAAAAAAACTTTTCTAGAAAACATTTTTCTGTATTTTTTTTAACTAAGAAAATATAGGGTCATGTTAAAATTGACAATTTTCTGATTTTTCTCCGTACCTCTTCAGAGAAAAAAAATTTGAAATTTGAATCTTATTAAATCCAAAAAGAGCACATGATGCCTATATTACTTTTTTGATAGCACTAACAATTACAGAGATACCTATAAAAGTCTCTGTACATCCTGCAAGAGCATATTCAATAACTAAAACTATAAACATGCCAACTAAAATTATATTTTTATTATTCATAAAAAATAAACCTGTATTTAAAATCATAACAAAAGCCCTTATTGCATGTTTTTAAATTCAATAAAAAAGTACACTGGATAGCTCTTTTAAATAAAATAAATATACAAATTACATTCCACAAAATTACAAAATGTTTCACATTTGTCGGAATCAAAAAGTTCCTAAATTTATGCAGCCAATTTAAAAACTTTACAAAAATAAAAGGCCGCGGTAGTGATATACATATCCTTTTAGCACGCCAACCAATTTAAAACTAAATATTTTTTAAATTTAAAACATTTTATCTGGTTCATTATTTAAAACTTTGAAAAATAAAGAGATTTAGAAATAGGTGCGTTTTAAGTTAAAATTTTTCTCTACACGCATTTAATATTTCTTTGTAGCAAATAATATTTTTTACAAAAACCAATATTTTTAACAAAACCGATTTTTTTGTAAAAATTAGGCAAATCCTATTAATAAAAACAAAATTTAGTTAATAATGGACTGATATTCATTTGCGATAAAAAACATTTTTGGTGAAATTTTACCCCTATCAATAATTATCATATGTAAAGGAAAAAATTTAATACCTAGAACCGTGGTTAAAGCAAAATTTAAATTTTAATCTGGTCATTACAATCATAACTATAATTACGGCAATGACCAAATTTAGCTATTTTTATAAATTAAAAAAATACCATCTTAAGGATAATGTACCTGTTACAGAACGGCAGTAAGCATAATTTATATTTACATTGTATGTAAAAATATCAATTTAGCTGGTTTCATTAAACTTTGTGCCATGTACTATTTGTCATTTAGCGAGATCCATTTCTAGGTATATTAACATTTTTTTTTTTAAGTAAAGCACAAAAGTTTGACAAAACCTTTTATTTATTGTACGAAAATCAAAACATGCGTCTTCTGACTTAATATAAATTATTTCAGTATTAATTTCTACCAATACACTAATTCATAATATAGGTTTAAGTAATAATGCGATAAAATAAAAATAAAATATTAAGCAAACATATTAAAGCGCTTCCCTTTAAGTATTAAAATAACTTTATTGTATTAAACCAAAACTAGTTTTAGCTTTTCAAAGACAAATACACTGATTTAAATTGCTATTTAACAAAGAAAATGTGTTATTATCCCTTTTTTATAAATTCTAAAACAGGCAGTAAAAAAAAAAGAATTCAAGATAACAGCTTGCTATGCTTTACTTCAAAGTTATCTGGCTTGGCCTGACATGGTTATAATTTCTGTTTGGCTGTTAGAGTAGAAAGACCCAAAAAAAATATTTACTTATTGTTTTTCTTATTTTTTTAATGACTTTTAATAATTTAAAAAAAAAATATATTTAAAGTTTTATTGTCTTCATTTCTAATTATAAAAAAGGAAAATTTTT
>JAHBCN010017915.1:0-17678 GCA_019359885.1 Listronotus oregonensis
TTTTATTTTTTAGTCATGTGGGGCGTTAAAATTTGCCTGTTATTAATTGGCGTTATAAAATTCTGGTATTAAATTTTAGTAAATTGGGGGTTACGGTCTTTATGCTTTTTAAAATTCCTTTTGCAATCCCGAGCTTTCGAAAAATTTATAATAATTACTCAAGGGACTTGTTCCTTGTGTGAAAAAAAGGAAAAAACATTGTTACCCTTTGAAAAAATATCGATGTTATCATCGATGTTTTCGATACCCGACCATCGATGGCAAAACATCGATCATCGATCAACTAACCAATCGATGTTTTTAGACCATCGATGAACATCGCGCATCCCTAATTGTAACCAATTGGAATACAGGTTTAACTTTAACGAAACTCATATACTATGTAGCTACAATAGGAGATTTGTTCGTGAAATGATCGAGATATATTTACATCCTAATTCTATTAATAAGAGGGCGGGCATAGAAAATTTAAGTGCAATTTATTCAAACTTACTTAATTTAAATTTGACCAATCGAAATATGTCTACCAATTCTAGTAACTCTTTTTAAAATAATTAATATTTTAAACCAACCAATCATTTATTGTTGCCTTTTTTTTACTGTTTTTTTTTTATTTTTAATTATTTGTTGTTTTTGTTTGTTGCTGTCATTTTGGGTGATTTTCTGTTTACTTGGCCTAAAAGTACCCCAAAAGTCCTTATTGCAGGGCATTTGTACCTTTGTTCTTTCTTTCTGTGCGTTCTGCTGGATAGGGGGGCGTGGTTTTTTGGGGCACAGCAGATTTCTGTTTTCCCTGCTAACACATTACACGGAAGCTTACAAAAAATATCACGTACACATACATATCTACACATGAACACACCCTTAAGTGGCAGATAAGTGTTGCCACATAAATTCACACACACTACTATACACGCCCTTAGCGTATATACATATTAACATACAAGTATTAACCCTTAGGTGACAGATGAGGGTAATACTTGCACAAGCACACACACATACTCACACACGCACACACACACACACCACACACAAACACCTGAATCTGATTAACCTTAGGTGACAGATAGGGTTACAAAACACCAAATTTTACTTTTACACTATCTATCAGTTAATATTACATCCGTGCATACATCGCAACGGGATAACTTGCCTGACTCTAAACTGCGGCTTGGAGAAACCATGACCTTAGATCTAGGTATTCTCACAATCGGAAGGAGTTTGTTCAAAAAAACAATAAACAAATAAATAAATATCGTCAGATTTACTATTTACAATAACCCTTATATGTGATGGGGGTGGTGTACTTTTGTGTTTCCTATGGTTTAATTATGTGTAATGTTTTTTAAATTTTTTTTAATTTGTAATATAAAGTTCTCTTCTGTGGCATTAGTCATTTTCTATTAACATGTTAGCGGTGAGTTTTAATATGTTAAGTCCTTTATCTCATGTAACCAGGGTTTTTTTACATATTGCAGCTTTGAAAAAGGAAATAAATTTTCCGAAAGCTCGGGACTACTAAAAAGTGTTTAACTTTTAATAAAGCATAAAGACCTAATCCCTAATAACCTTCCAGTTGTTTATTCAATTATCGGTCAAGATTTTACATTTTCTTATATATATATATATATATATATATATATATATATATATATATATATATATATATATATATATATATATATATATATATATATATATAATGCCATTCAAATGGCCGCCAAAAATTAATTTTTTAACCGATCTACTCTCGCTGTAGCTCGTATTTCCCGCTAATGTATGCTCTTTAAGCGGGTAATGCAAAAAAATTATTTGCCTGCAATAATGGGTAATGTTGCGTTTAAAAGTTTGTGGTTTTAAAAAAATTGCAAACTTTGACGCTCCAGTATAAATTTCTATCAACTCCAAATCGCACAAAAATTTAGGAGGGAGTAGTGTTCTATATCTATAACAAGCACTTAAAGGGATTTTCTTGGCCCGAACTTCTACACTTGTCTATAACAGTTGAAAAATACAACTTTTTTACCTCTTTGATCCATTATATCTTAAAAATGGCGGCCCTTGGGAAAAAACGTACTAACATATCTTTTATAGATAATTTTATGATCTAGAATTTTTGTCTCAGCTATTTTTGTGATAAAACGTACTATTTTGCCGAAAAACACGAAAACCCGTTCGGAGCACCATTATATGTGTAATCTTAAAAGCCCCCTTCGATCCTGTACCTGGGAAAGATATCATTCAAGGTCAAATGTCACAAAACGGGTTTTTCGCGTTTTTCAGTAAAATGGTAAGTATTTGGTATTATGGTAGGTATGACTACTAAGCTCACAAGAAAATGGAGTTCACTTACGAAGGATACGGTGATATTGTTTATGTGTATTGTGATTTTTCCAATAACAGAATTGACAAGTGTCTAACTTTTGACAACGGTCAAACCTAATTTTATATGACTTAATAGTTTTAAAGTGCCAACTAAAATTAGCGACACACACACGTCATTTAAAATTTTTTCTTTGGCAAAACTTTATAGTGAAATATCTGGAAAACGAAGGGAATTTTGCAATATATATATATATATATATATATATATATATATATATATATATATATATATATATATATATATATATATATATATATATATATATATATATAACTCGATGCGCAGGGAAACGAGGATTTTTGTCAAATTCAGTTGCTAGGGGAAAGAACGTTCCACCGGGTAAAGATAAAACAAAAGAAACATCTCCGCCGAATAGCTGCTTCCTGCTAGTGTTTTACGAGGTTATGTGATATTATTATAAAGTTTTAAGTATTTAAACGATCGAAAAGCAAAGTAAAGAGAATCTAAAAGTAAAATATATTAATTATAACGTGATTTACCTGGGAGCAAGACAAATTTCCATTAACATCCAAGCCTAATAAAACCAACAAAAAATAAACAAACATTTGACCTCGGGTTCGTGGAATGGTAATCAATCCAAAGGGAAAGATCATCAATTGGGTTCCAGCCACAATATTTTGCAGTAATCCACTTTCAATAAGTTTTCACAGAGGAAAGCCATCCTGTTAGTTTTATTTATATCCTTTATGTGAAAGAACAAATCTTTCTTTTAAAAACATTGTAGCAGAATGTCAGGTAAATTATAGTGATTGTAATAGGAAATAACTTTGGTAATATTGTTTGCTGCTAGGAGTAAAAGAACAGGTCCGTAATTAAAAGTCATATAATAAGAAGATATTAATATTTAATTTTAATAAGTAGGGACCAAAAAACTTTAACTTTATAAAAGTTTTATTTCAATAAAATATTTATTTTATTGAAATAAAACATTTATAAATTTAAAGTAATCGGAATAATTTAATAAATTTGAATATTCTATAAAGAATCAAATTAAGATTTAACAATTTTAAAATTTGTTACACTGTTGATAATTTCATTTTTCTTCAAGCAGAATTTAAAATAAATTGTAAAACGTATAAACAGTCTTTTATTTATATAAGTTTAAAGGCTCTATAAATAGTAAATCTGAACTCACCTGAGGAAAGAGGCTCTACAGCCAGGGTAATTAGGGAAGATAGGCATTACCATTAATAATAAATAAAATTAAATAAATAGCTTAAGTTTAATAGTATATCAAAGTGGCGTAATAACCGAAATAAATAAATCATATGTCAAAAGACACTTAAAAGTGCGGACTATAAGATTATAATATAAGAACTTGCTAAGAGATCAAAAAATTGACCAAAAAAGACATTTAAAGTTAGTATAATATAATCAAGGTCAAATAGGAGTCAATAAATTTAAAATATGGCTTTAATTTAGGTAATAGGTATATATATATATATATATATATATATATATTTGGATATTACATATTATATCGGCGATTGGTATTTGGTCTATTTTCTCTAATGGTGCCGCAAAGTTTGGGCCCAAGCTTAGAACTTCTATGGCATAATCTGGTAGGCTGACATTAGTTAAATTTTCCACCCAATTTAGTTCTGGATGAATGTTTGTTTTGTTTTCCTTATTTGTTAAAATATTGATTTTTTTAATGTTTTTATTTCTAATTTTCTGAAAAAGAAAATGGCCTCGTTAGTTTTTTTATTATTATCAATAAATTTATTAACGATAATCAATGGCAAAGTATTAGTTAATATTTTAACAAATAAGGAAAACAAAACAAACATTCATCCAGAACTAAATTGGGTGGAAAATTTAACTAATGTCAGCCTACCAGATTATGCCATAGAAGTTCTAAGCTTGGGCCCAAACTTTACGGCTCCATTAGAGAAAATAGACCAAATACCAATCGCCGATATAATATGTAATATCGAAATATCACTATTAAACCTTGACTCGAACTCAACTGATGAAATTAGATCAAAATGCTGTAACACCATAATTAATTACAAAAATAACTTTAATAAACACAAAAACCAAAAAAATAAAAATACATTAATCAATAAAATTATCAAAACAAAAAATTTTTTAAAACAGCAACCTGAGGTAGCTATATTGAAACCAGATAAATCCAATAAAACTGTCATAATGTACTCTACAGAATATATTAATAAAATGGAAAGCCTACTGTCAGATAGTACTACCTACAAAAAAATCAATAGTGACCCTACAATCATATACCAAAAGAAAAACAATGAAATAGTCACTCAATGGGAAAATAAAGCTTACATTTCTCCAAAAACTTCAAAAGATCTTAAAATACATAATTCGTTATCTCCAAGAATTTATGGGTTGCCTAAACTACATAAAAAGGATATTCCTTTACGCCCCATCGTATCATGTATACAGTCACCATTCGAAAAACTCTCAAAATTTTTAAAAAAAATATTGCAAAAAGTAATAAATAAAACCAGTACTACATAAAAGACTCTTGGGATTTTAAAAACAAAATAAAAAATATCGTGATACCTGAAGACTATACATTAATCTCACTAGATGTAATATCACTTTACACAAATATTCCTATAGAATTAGCAAAACAAATTTTAACAAAAAAATGGAACGAAATTAAAAAATACACTGATATACCCATGAATGAATTCTTAAATGCCATTGAGTTGACATTAAATTCAACATATTTTATACAACAAAACCTTTTATAAACAAATTGAAGGTTGCGCAATGGGTGCTGCGATTTCTAGCGTCATCGCACAAATCGTTCTAGAGGACCGCGAAGAAACAATAATAAACAAATTAAACTTCAATATTCCATTTTTTTATAGATATGTAGACGATTGTATAACGGCAGTACCTACAAACGAACATGAAAATATATTAAAACTATTTAACAGCTATCACAACAGACTACAATTTACTATTGAAATCGAAAAACAAAATAAAATAAACTTTTTAGACCTTACACTGTATCATACACAAAAGCATATCAAAACCGAATGGTTCACAAAAGAAACTTGGTCCTCTAGATACTTACATTACGACTCTACCCAACCAATCTCCCAAAAAAAATCAGTGATACTGGGACTCGCTGACCGGGCGATAGAACTAACTGATCCTGAATACAGAGTCGATGCATTAAGAAAGGCAAAAGAAGCGCTAAAAAAGAATAATTACCCAAATAATTTAATTGAATCAATTTTTAAAAAACGAATTCATAGATTTTACAATAAAACAAGTCACGTATCAAAAAAGCAGGAAAATAAAACAAAAAACTACCTTACTCTTCCATATATTCCAGGTTTGTCACAAAATCTACAAAATATATTTAAACATGAAAAAATCACAGTATGTCATAAAGCACATAATCTTCTTAAATCCAATTTTTCAATGCTAAAAATTAAAATACCTAAAGATAAAAGAAGTAACGTCGTATATGAAATTCCATGCTATAACTGTAACTCGGTGTACATTGGGCAGACTAGCCAATACATGAAAAATAGAATTAATGGACATAAATTTGACAAAAAAAACAAAACCGCCCTTACAAATCATACATCAGAGACGAGTCACAGGTTTGATTTTGATAACGTAAAAATATTAAAAACTGAAAACCACACCAAAAAAGAGAATTTTACGAAATGATTGAAATTCAAAAAAATAAAAACACAATAAATCTAAAAACTGACACTAGACAACTTAATAAAATTTATAGCTCTATAATTAAATAAAACGTTTAATCTAATTAAACAAAAAATTTAAAATAGAAAAAAGAAATTAACACCCCTCTCTATAAAAATAACTTAACATCAGTTTTTACCAACAACAAACGATAATGCATTCCTGCCAAAGTAAGATCAGTATACAAAACCAAATTTTAAAAATGTGACGTGTTCCTCGGCTCGCTCGTGCGTGTATCTGTTTTCGTTAGTTTATTTATATATGTGTTCAAAATGAAATTGTTTTTATTGATGTATATACCTGTAAGTAAAATGTAGATGGTAATTATAAGGTAAGCTTAGTGATTTAATGTAAACTTAAAGAGTAATTACGAAAAAAAATTGTTCCAGACTACTACTACAACTATTTGAAAAAGGCTAGGGAATTTCCGGCCGAAACGTCAAAACAATTAAAAAAAAAAAACATTTTTCTGGAAAAAAAACACTTTTCTTTTTTTCCATTGTAATTTGAAGGACTGCAGAACCCAAGAAAAAGAATCTCCGAAAAATATTATTAAATCACAGTCAAGAAATTAACCTATAAAAATATATATATATATATATATATATATATATATATATATATATATATATATATATATATATATATATATATATATATATATATATATATATATATATATATATATATATATATATATATATATATATATATATATATATATATATATATATAATATATATATATATATATATATATATATATATATATATATATATATATATTATATATATATATATATATATATATATATATATATATATATATATATATATATATATATTGCAAAATTCCTTCGTTTTCCAGATATTTCACTATAAAGTTTTGCCAAAGAAAAAATTTTAAATGTGGATGTCGCTAATTTTAGTTGGCACTTTAAAACTATTAAGTCATATAAAATTAGGTTTGACCGTTGTCAAAAGTTACAACACTTGTCAATTCTGTTATTGGAAAAATCACAATACACATAAACAATATCACCGTATCCTTCGTAAGTGAACTCCATTTTCTTGTGAGCTAGTAGTCATACCTACCATAATACCAAATACTTACCATTTTACTGAAAAACGCGAAAAACCCGTTTTGTGACATTTGACCTTGAATGATATCTTTCCCAGGTACAGGATCGAAGGGGGCTTTTAAGATTACACATATAATGGTGCTCCGAACGGGTTTTCGCGTTTTTCGGCAAAATGGTATGTTTTATCACAAAAATAGCTGAGACAAAAATTGTAGATCATAAAATTATCTATAAAAGATATGTTAATACGTTTTTTCCCACGGGCCGCCATTTTTAAGATATAATGGATCAAAGAGGTAAAAAAGTTGTATTTTTAAACTGTTATAGACAAGTGTAGAAGTTCGGGCCAAGAAAATCCCTTTAAGTGCTTGTTATAGATATAGAACACTACTCCCTCCTAAATTTTTGTGCGATTTGGAGTTGATAGAAATTTATACTGGAGGGTCAAAGCTTGCAATTTTTTTAAAACCACAAATTTTTAAACGCAACATTACCCATTATTGCAGGCAAATAATTTTTTGCATTACCCGCTTAAAGAGCATACATTAGCGGGAAAAACGAGCTATAGCGAGAGTAGATCGGTTAAAAAATGAATTTTTGGCGGCCATTTTAAAATGACCATTTTACAATATTTTTTTAATTTTTTTTAACTACGTTCTAAATAAAACTAAAATGGTTTAGGGGAACAAAATATTTTTTTATAGATACTAGAGGATGTAGTAAATGAAACTTACTATAAATAATCCAATTCCGGCTAAAAGTTTTTGATAATCAAATTTTCAGAAATAGGCTGAAAATAGTGGATTTTAGGCTTTTAAATAGTCATTTATCGTGACCTATGGCACATGGAAGACTTAAATTTATATATAGAAAAAATGTAAAATCTTGACCGATAATTGAATAAACAACTGGAAGGTTATTAGGGGTTAGTCTTTATGCTTTATTAAAAGTTAAACACTTTTTAGCAGTCCCGAGCTTTCGGAAAATTTATTTCCTTTTTCAAGGCTGCAATATGTAAAAAAACCCTAGTTACATGGGATAAAAGACTTAACATATTAAAACTCATCGCTAACATGTTAATAGAAAATGACTAATGCCACAGAAGAGAACTTTATATTACAAATTAAAATGTTTTTAAAAAACATTACATATAATTAAAACACAGGAAACACAAAAGTACACCACCCCCATCACATATAAGGGTTATTGTAAATAGTAAATCTGACGATATTTATTTATTTGTTTATTGTTTTTTGAACAAAATCCTTCCGATTGTGCGAATACCTAGATCTAAGGTCATGGTTAGATAGTGTAAAAGTGAAATTTGGTGTTTTGTAACCTTATCTGTCACCTAAGGTTAATAAGATTCAGGTGTTTGTGTGTGTGTGTGTGTGTGTGTGTGTGTGTGTGTGTGTGTGTGCGTGTGTTTGCTGCACTATACTTGTGACAACTTGTGTGTGAATATTCCTGTACTCTGACACCTCCTGAAATTGTGACAACTTACACGCGTTGTCATAATTTTAAATTGAGTTTTCGAGGCCTGAAATAGAAAAGGATGCTTTCTGAACAATCAAACACCCCATCGGTATTAGTAGCGACATCTTCCCATATATTTTTAATCCTTTATATCCATGCTTAGACAGATATCTAACATTTATTAAAACTGTGTAAAAGGCGCCATAATTTAGTTTTATTCACATTGTACACACATTAATAATTATAACAACTTACTTGAAGTCTAGATTGTGGCTCCATCTACATTGGCGAGCGATGTTGCCATTTAACTAGACCATTCAAGGTCAAATACCACGGTTATTTACATTTATAGTTTTTTAGTGCAAATCACATGTGATGATGAATAATCCGGTATTGTTCTGTGGGGTTGTAAATAAAATAATGCATTTGTAGATCTAAATTTTTGTGATTTAGTTATTGTCAGGTCAACTTATTTTCCACATTTTGAAAATAGTAGTTATAGGTATTTTTACATATTATTAAGTATTTATATCTATTATTACTAAACTTCGAAAACTCCTAACTATTTTTTAAAGTTAAATAGCTAGCAAAAAATTTTCAATAAAAAAAGGTTATTGTATTTTAAAATCTATTGAAATAAAGGAAAATTAAATGTACAGGGTCAAGCAAAAGGTAATGGTAAAACAGAGTTTTTAAAAGAACATAACAATACTTAATTAACTAGAATGGTCCTTTTTTAACTTGATTTCAAAAATGTAAAGTTTGTTGGTGACAGGTTCAGCCATTTCCGAAATAAAAACGTTACAAATTATCAAATTCACTCAGAAAAAATTAGATTAAGATTGCCTTTTTAACAAAAAAACGCTTTTATCTAACATAACATTAAACCATAATTTAAAGTATTAAAATATTATTAGATAAACGTTATTTTTGTTACCGAGAGAATATTATTTTGATTGCGTTTGTAAACTTTAAACTGTTTTGTTTCGAAAGTGGCTGAACCAAATACCAACAGACTACAGAAAAACCCTTCGCAAAGCACCGATTTTGAATTCTATATTTATTTATTGTTTTAATTCTTTTATGTTCTTTTTTAAACGCTCATATTAGAAAGATTTTTTCATGAAAATTTATTTTATATATTTATATAGTAAATTTGTTTTGCCATGTCTTTTTGCCTGACCCTGTATATATAAATATGAATATTTTCTTTGTTTTAATAGGATTTTAAAATTCAATAAACTTAAAAAATAGAAATTTAATTTTTAAATCAAATTTCAAGTTCTTCTATCGACAAAAAATTTCGAAAGAAAATTACCAAATTTTTTTCAGGGTCCTGGGAGTCATTTTTAAATTTCGCACACCACATCACCTAAACTTCTGTTAGAAAATGTTTCTCAATTTTGACAATAGTAATAATTCTTTTGTTGAAATTGGTTTCCACCCAATTATAGGACAAAATTTAAATTAATTTAAACTTACCAAAAACGTATGCATACGAACAAAAATAAGAGAATGATAAATTCACTATACGGCACTATACCAATACATACTAGCGGTCAAATATGTACATATTAATAAATGTTTTTAAAATTTCTGAGTGGATAAGATTTAATTTCAATATTAGGGAAAAAACAGTTTTAATTGTTGATTTAAACCAATTAATGCAGGATCATCGATTATCGATTTTACCTATTTTTAAAGCGCAATTTTAGAGTTAACATGATTTTAATTTATCAAAATTTATAAAAATAATTTTTTTGTTTTAGTTATTAAACACACAGTTATTAAAATTATTGAGTGACTCGCTTTCGCTCGGTCCGCAAACTTTACTGCTGCTACTCCTGATTGCAGAAAATTGAGAACCGACTACTTCTTTGTCCTCACTAATTTTTCTCAATGGCGATTATGTCACAAGGTTTTGATGAAACCGCTGATACAATTCTCCAATTGTAAATATGATTTAAAACAACTAACGTTGCCATGTCCGATTAAGTTTGTTAGCTAATTTCCAACCACTCCTGCTTTCGCGAAATGTTCCACTGTTAAAGCTCTATGTAAGTCGTTACCAATTTTAAGTCATTAAGATTCAGGCCAGCTTTTTCTGTTGACTTCCTAGTCCATTTTAATCCGTCGTTTCTTTCACCTGGACTATTTTTGTATCATTTGCCGGATTGTTTCCACACAGGATCTGGAGTGAGGAACAAACGGTTTGTGGTAATATTATTGTCGCGTCTCCTTAAAATCAGTTTCTTACACAAACTATGACGAAAAGAAAAGCATAATTAATAACACAATTTTTAATACAAAGTAAAAATTATAAAACCATCTACTTACCCTTATGGGCAGATGCCAACATTTGTTGTTTGTAATCAACTATATGTTCTTAGTCAGTTTGTGATTTTTGCCCTGGCCGGTTTTTGAAAAAATTACATTGTTCTGGATTCTGTTACCTAAAGCTCAATCAATAAACTTTTTGTTAAATATTGAGAACTTTCATTTTTCCAAAATATCATCTCGTAGGACATTACATGAAACACTTTTTTCTTTAGTCCGTCTGGTGTGCCTTGGTCGTATAAATTTATCATTATAAGCAACTCCTGGTATGTAAAATCTAAGAAACTGGCTTTTCTTTTTACTATATTTCCTTGCAAGCTTCTCGTGTATCGTATTTATTGTCTAGCTGTTTTATTAACCTTGCCATAGAAACAAGAGTAACAACCAAATGTTGTTTTTAAATAAGCCCTGTTCTACCCATGATCCAAATCGTTAGAAGCGTCGACCAGTAAAATTGTTTTTCTAGTTGAACGAGACATTTGTAACAAAATAGACGAATGTTTCTGATAGTTTGAAAAAAGCTTCTGATCACGGTTGGAACACACCTATACTCAACAGCGGCCACTTTACGTTGCGTGGAACTAAGGTGCCCTTTTATAAAAGTGAGGTTTTAAATAAATTTAAAGTTTGACAAATTTTCGCTTAAGAATTATAAACTGAAGAAGACACTCATGACTCTTTTTTAACTTAAAATGCATTCAAACCAATTTCCTTAAAATTCTCGATAATTGTAATTGCACTTTTTATTTTTTTTTATTACTGAAAACATTGAAAGTGTTACTTTTTTATTTGCCAGCATAGTACCTAGTTTCTCAATGTCCCAACACTACTTAAAAATTAAAACACACCACTAGCCTAACTAATTTGGTTATTTTTTATTACCATCTAAAACGCAGAAGATATGTGCATTAAATTTAAACTGATGGTTTGCATCAGTAATTTTAATTTTAACGAATTTTAATACATCGTAAAAATGCGGGAAAAAACAAATTTGGTATTGGGTGCAAGGCTATCAACTACAGGAACCGGAATTTCCAAATTTCTCCGGGTTCCCGGGCTTTACAATATGTACGTATTGACAAATATTGTAACATTTGACATATGTTTAACAAAATTATCCCCGGGGTTTCGGCGCCTATGCATCAACTTCATAAAATCTAACAGACATATTTTTAGTTTTTTTTTTAACTTAAATTAACTCAAACAAACAATGAATACTTTTAAACGTAACCTTTTTTTAATAGTTATTAGACCATATAGTTTTGGGTAACCTATACATCTACATGACCACATTACTTATGAACAACTTTCAATTAATCTTTTTCTTATTTAAATGCCAAAAATGTATTTGTCTTACCCAATATCCGTGTTTCCATGGAAGAGGATAGAACATTATTACGTATATAACATTAAACTTCTATAATTTAAAGCATTTATTGCAATACCGAGTATCATGATCATTTAGTTACTTATCAACAAAATTTAAGCCACAAACAAAGCAATAGATCAAACTATTGTGAATACTTACTGTTATTACCTAACACAAGTTTTAATAACATGTCGAGCAGCACCTCCACTCTCTACATATTGTCCGATTCGTTTAATCTGACCCGCGAAAGGCAATGTCATTTAAGTAATTAGAAATAAGGCTAAAAATATATCGCTGGTGCTGAAGTATTTAAGTACAATTTCTCTATTTTTTCATTAAAGGCACTGCAACTTTCTTCATACTTTCCGATTCGTTTAATCCGACCCGCGAAAGGCAATGTCATTTAAGTCATTAGAAATAAGGCTAAAAATATATCGCTGGTGCTGAAGTATTTAAGTACAATTTCTCTATTTTTTCATTAAAGGCACTGCAACTTTCTACATACTTTCCGATTCGTTTAATCTGACCCGCGAAAGGCAATGTCATTTAAGTCATTAGAAATAAGGCTAAAAAAAATATCGCTGGTCTGAAGGATTTAAGTACAATTTCTCTATTTTTCATTAAAGGCGCTGCAACTTTCATCATACTTTCCGATTCGTTTAATCTGACCTGCAGAAAGGCAATGTCATTTAAGTCATTAGAAATAAGGCTAAAAAAAACGCTGGTGCTGAAGATTTAAAAAAATTTCCTTTTTTTCATTAAAGGTACTGCAACTTTGTACTTTCCGATTCGTTTAATCTGACCCCAAAGGAAAAGCCCTTTAAACCCTTAAAAAAGGCAAAAAACGCTGGGCTAAGGGATTTAAGACAGTTCTTATTTTTTCATTAAAGGCAATCAAAAATTTCTTAACAATTTCCGATTGTTTAATCTGACCCATAAACGTCATTTAAGTCATTGGAAATAAGGGCTACAAATATAACCTGGTGCTGAAGATTTAAGAAAATTTCTCTATTTTTTTTATTAAAGGACTTAAAATTTCAATACTTTCCGATTTTTAACGGCCCGCAAAGGAAGTTTTTTTAACTCATTAGAAAAAGGCTAAAAAAAATGTCGCTGGTGTTAAGTATTTAAGACAATTTTTCATTTTTTCATTAAAGGCACTGCAAAATTTCCAATACTTTCCGATTGTTTAACTGATCCCAGGCAAGTCATTGTCATTAGAAATAAGGTAAAAATATCGTTAAAAGGGGGATTTAAGACAGTTTCTCTATTTTTTTTAAAAGCACCCCAACTTTTCAACCTTTTTCGATCGTTTAATCTAAACCCCCAAAGGCAAACAAAGCCCTTGGAAATAATTTCAAATAATCGTGGGCGGAGTATTTGGACAATTTCTATTTTCCCCTTAAGGAACGAAAGTTTCAACAACTTTGGGTTGTTTAATCTGACCCCAAGGGGAATGTCATTTAAGTCATTGAAATAAGGCTAAAAAAACGCTTGGAAGATTTAAGTACAATTTCCTATTTTTTCATTAAAGGTAATTTCAAAATTTCCATCTTTCCGGGTTGTTTAATCACCCCCCAAAGGGGGAATGCCCTTTTTATTAGAAATGGTTTAAAAATATATCGGGTGATGCCAATATTTAGACAATTTTCATTTTTTCATTAAAGGCACGAACTTTTCATACTTTCGATTCAACCGACCCGCAAAAAAATGTCATTTAAGTTTGAAATAAGGCTAAAAAAAATACCCCTGTTGGAAGTATTTAAGTAAAATTTCTCTATTTTTTCAAAAGGGGAAATGCAACTTTCTCCCTACTGATTTGGTTTAATCATTGAAAAATGCCCTTTAATTCATTGAAATAAGGTTTAAAAAAATATCCGGGCTGAAGTATTTAAGTACAATTTTTATTTTTTCATTAAAGGAATTTTCTAAAATACCTTTCCGGGTTCGTTTAATCTGACCCGCGAAAGGCAATGTCTTTAAGTCATTAGAAATAAGGTTTAAAAAATTTTATCGCTGTTGTTTAAGTATTTGTAAAATTTTCTATTTTTCATTAAAGGCAAATTGAAAATTTCTACATACTTTCCCATTCTTTAATCTGACCTGCAAAGGCAAAATCCCTTTATTCATTGAAATGAACTAAAATAAATTTGCCGTTTGAAGTATTTAAGTAAATTTCTCTATTTTTCATTAAAAAGGGACCTGCAAAATTTCTACATACTTTCCGAAATTTGTTTAATCCCGACCCGGAAAGGCAATGTCATTTAAGTCATTGAAATAAGGCTAAAAATATCGCTGTTGCTTTTATTTAAGAAAATTTTCATTTTTTCAAACCCCTCAAAAATTTTACAAAATTTTCCCATTCGTTTAACGACCCGCGAAACAATTTTTATGTTTTTTAAAATAAGGCTAAAATATATCGCTGTTGCGAAGTATTTAAGTAAATTTCTTTTTTTCATTAAAAAGGACTGCAACTTTCTTTTATTTTTTCCGATTGTTTAATTAACCCAAAACCCCAAGTCCCCAAAACATTAGAAAAAGGCTTAAAAAAAAATCGCTGTTTTGAAGTATTTAAGTTAAATTTTTATTTTTTTTTTAAAGGCACTGCAACTTTCAACATACTTTGATTCGTTTAATCTGACCCGCGGGGAAAAGGAATGTCAAAATTTTAATCATTTAAAAAGGAAAAAAAATCGCTGATGCTGAAAAATTTAAAAAAAATTTTTTTTTTCATTAAAGGGGGTGGAACTTTTAAATTTCCGACCCTTTTTCTGACCCGCGAAAAAGGGGATTTAAGTCATTGAAATAAAGGGAAAAATATATCGCTGTTGCTTAAAAAATTTTGGGAAAAAATTTTTATTTTTTTATTAAAGGCATGCAAAAATTTTTACATACTTTGATTGTTTAATTGACCCGGAAGGGGAAAGTCATTTAAGTCATTTTTAAATAAGGCTAAAAAAAAATCCCCTTTTGGGCTGAAGTATTTAAAAATTTCTCTTATTTTTTTTTTTTTAAACAAAGGAACTTTTTTACATACCTTTTTCCATTCGTTTAATCAACCCCGGGGAAAACAATGTCATTTAAGCCCTTTTTAAATAAGGCTTTTAAAAAATAATGGGGGGGAATATTTTTGCAATTTCTCCTTTTTTTTTTAAAGGGGAAAAGCAACTTTCTACATACTTTCCGATTTTTAACTAACCCCGAAAAAAATGTCATTTAATCATTAGAAATAATTTTAAAAAATATCGCTGGGCCGAAGAAAATTAGGCCCCAAATTTTTTTTTTTTTTAAAACCTGAACTTTCCCACATTTTCCGATTGTTTAATCTAACCCGCGAAAGACAATGTCATTTGTTTCAATTTGGGGAAAAAGGCCAAAAATATATCGCTTTGCTGAAGTATTTGAGTAAAATTTTTTTTTCATTAAATGCCCCAACTTTCACATACTTTCCGATTCTTTTCCCCCGCCCCGAAAAATAATTTTTTTAATTTTTTGAAATAAAAAAAATATCTTTTGGGCTGAAGTTTTTAAAAAATTTTCCCTTTTTTTTCTTTAAAAAAATTTTTAATTTTCCCACATACATTCCGATTCGTTTAATCTAAACCCTGAAAGGAAATTTTCAAAAGTCTTTTGAAATAAAATTAAAAAAATATCGCTGGCGCTGAGTTATTTAAGTCCCAAATTTTTTTGTTTTTTTTTTAAAAAACAAAACCCCCTTTTTTTTAAATTTTTAAAAGGGGGGTTTTTTTGGTTTTATGTATATTTTTGTTATGCATTTTTTGTTGTAAAAAAAAACAGATCCGAAAAAGGTTATTTTAAATATTTTGGGGGGGTTTCATAAAATTTTTCCACGACCCGGAAAAAAAAAAAAACAAGAATTTTAAAGACATAAGAAAAATTTCAACCTTTTAAAAAAAAAATTTAAGGAACAGCGGGTTTAACAAAATTTAAAAGCCCCAAAAATTGCAGCAACTTAATTTTTTAAAAATTATGTTTCCAATATTTTAAACCATAAAACAAAAATTTTTTAATAAAAAAAATTTTGGCAGGGTTTTCAATTTTTAAAATTTTATATAGGGGCCCGTTTTTTGGGGTATTTTTTAAAAACCAGATTCGCGTGAACCGCCGGGATGGGGCCCCCCAACCCCCCCTTTTCCGAAAAGCCACAAGTGATCTTTTTGGGGTTTCACTAATTTCGGGGGGAAATATTTTTTGTGTGTGTGGGGGGTGTGTGTGTGTGTGTGGTTGTGTGTGAAGGGGGGCAAGAAACCCCCTCCGTCAAAGGAGAAAAACTTGTATGTTCATGTATATCCTAAGGGGGATTAATTTTTTGGAAATTTTTTGGGAATTATCCGCCACTTAAGGGTGGTTCGGGGGAGATTTTAAATGGACGGATATTTTTTAATTGTGTAATGTGTTTTCAGGGGCGAAACTGCTGTACTAAAAAAACCCCCCCCCATCCAGAGAAAATTGGGGAATTTAAAAAAATTGTAAGGCGTTTAAAAATCTTTTATTTTATAAGGGGTTTAGGCTCTATAAAATAAACCCAAACCCAAAACCGAGGAAAAAAAGGGTCTACAATAGGGGAATTTTGGGGAAAATAGGGGTTTTCCCTTAATAATAAAAAATTTTAAAAAATACTTAAGTTTAATAGTAATCAAAGTGGGTAATAACCCCAAAAAAATAAACCATATGTCCAAAAAACTTTTAAAATGCGGACTTTAAGATTATAATATAAGAACTTGCTAAAAAATCAAAAAAAAAAAAATTCCAAAAATTTAAAAAAATATTTAATATAATATTTATATATATATATATATATATATATATATATATATATATATATATAAATATATATATAATATATATATATATATATATATATATATATATATATATATATATATATATATTAAATAACCGGGAAAAAATCCACCCCCCCTTTTTTTTCCTTTAAAAAACAAAAGTTTAAATTTAAGATGCTATAATATATCATAAGTCCAAAATTTTGGGGATTATAATTAGTTCTATCACTTTTTTAACCCAAACATATCAACTTTGATTTTTTTAAACCCCTATATTTTTTAAATTTGGTTCTACGAATCATTTTGAAAAAATTTTATTTGTCCTATACCATCTCTGCTAGTTTTTTTTAAAAAGATTAAAAAATTCCCCAAAACCCCCCATATTTTAAAAATTTTGGGGGAAAAAAATAAGGGGATAAAAAAACAAATTTTATTTTTTTTAAGACTCAAAATTTAGATGCTAATAAATTTTTTTTTTGGGAAAGGGTTCTAAATACTTTTCTT
>JAHBCN010017916.1:0-17735 GCA_019359885.1 Listronotus oregonensis
AAACTTACAAATTTAAAGAAAACACTTAAAAGTAAAGACAAAACCTCCGACCTCCGACATTAAATGTTCCAATATTCGATATTCAAGAAAGGAGGCAAAAATAGCCAAATACTTCCAATTACTATTCAATTTACCACACAGTAACAAAACGTTTTTTAGGGGGAATTCCTAGTAATTGTGGGGCTTTTGGGGGTTTTTAATTGGGGCTTTATGGGGATAAATTTTTCAGAGTTGGCAACACTGCAAGTGCATGCAAATACCAATTCTTTAAAATTGATTCACTTATATCTTGAAGCTAGGCGCGTGGAGTGGTAGCTAGCTAGAGCTAGAGGCGAAAAAAAAATAATAAACATAAAATAATTTCTACTAATTTTAGAAGGTAATGGAAAAATTAGACATTATTAATTTTATAATAATAATAATAATAATAAATTTGGTATTTTTACTTGATAACATATATTTTTAAATAAAGACTTACCTGAATTTTAGGTAAATCAGTGCTTCACTTGATGCACCCGCCACTGATATATGCTTATTTAATAAATCTAATTTTAACTTTATTTATCTCTCAAATAATAATACGTTTAATTAAAAAGCCATTTATTAAATCTTTTTTAATTATTTTACGATAAAAAATTGTTTAAGAAAACTTAAAGTTATTAACCACTTCTCAGTGGAGATTCGTAAGTTTGGGTTCGGAGATACATAATAAATTATACTTAAGTAAATAATTGTAAATTCATGTGTTTTAATTAAATCAGTACCTGCTGAAAACAATCTCACTAAAATTTTGGAATAAAAATAAAAACATTCCTTTTTTTGTCAGCTATAAATATCTATTACTTTTATATTTCTACATATCTTAAGATGTCAGTTATTCCATTATCACCAGAATCTTACACTTTCATTGTCTTTATTTGTTTATTGGTTTACGACGTTTCGGTAAGTATGTTTCTCCAACCGTTTTTAAGTGATATTTAAAAAATACTCTAAAAGCTACCTCTTGACCAATTTCACGGTTAAACAATGGCTGCCAGATATTGGAAATGTCATTACCGAGCTTGGTAACTACTCTTTTTTAGAATTATTGCGGCTTCTTTTTCAGTAGGTTTCTTTATGCATTATTTTTACGTTACACCACTGTATGTAGTCCTGTTTTGCCCATGCATGTTCCGAACCTCCAACTGCGACGTTTCAGATCGTTTCGTATATGTTAACCCACTGGAAGAAAAAAATATATAAATCTGCAATAATTTTAAACAACCAGAATGTATTTAGCAAGCCTGGTATAGATATTCCGAATATCTGACAGCCGTTGTTGAACCGTGAAAAATTGGTCAAGCTACGGTTTAAGAGTAGTTTTTAGTTATCACTTGAAAACTGTCAGACATAAATATTAACCGAAAGGTTGTGTACCAATTAACAAATAAAGACAATGGAAGTCCAAGATTTTAGTGTGATTGAAACCATAAGACTGTCTAACCAGGGCCGTCTCTTGGTATGGCCGCGCCCTTGCTTGGCGGGGCTTAACAGTTACCCTCCCCCTCCCCAAACACCCGGGGATTTGGGGAGTATGGAAAACCCCCAAAAACGGGGATTTCGGGGGTTATTCACCCGAAAATTTTACAAAATTAGAGTGCAAAGTTGTAGGTTTAAAGTTAGTTGAACCGAGAATTTCGTTTCTTTAAAATAAGTACCAATTTTGTGGTAGAATTCGTATCAAATTCTATATTCCTTTGTATGAAAATAATAGCCTACTATTTGAAAGAGACATGATTTACATAAAACAACTGTTTATATCTGACTGAAAGAAGTGGAATGTAAATTAGTTATACATTCTTATTTGCGGTTTATTAAACTTAGAATACATTTTCTAAACAATAAAATCGTAGTTACAAAAATACTGTGCACCACAGGCCTACTAAAATGTAACATTTATACTTTAATAAATTAAATACATAATATGCAACCAAAAAAAAAGAACTAATTCTGCCCCCAATTCATAAAATACCAATTTATCCGCAGCCTAAATATTAAAAAAAAATCAAAAAGTTACGTTCCCGCTATGGTATCAGGATACATTGATATTTTATAATTAATTCATACATTTTTAGTCTTAATATACTAAAAGTAATTAAATTTTTGTTTTTTATAAAATTTGTTAAAAACTACGGTACTAAAAACTGATTTAAAAAAAATTTTCATGGCCGATTTTGCGACCCCCGGTAGCTGCGCCCATTTCGCCACCGCCCAAATACGGCCCTGTGTCTAACACCTTTATAAATGTCAATTATTCCTAAAAAAACACATCAATTTGTACCATTATACATATTATTAAAAAAACTTTATCCCAATTACAGTAGAACCTATAAGTCAAATTCGATAACATAAAACCCGAATTAAAAAAATTGTACCCCTTTAACCCTCGATAAGTAAAAAACTCGATAACTTAAAATTTTCAACCTTTTCCTTGAGTTTAAGCTTTTTTCGAGGTTCAAATGTATTAACTATTTTTAAAATATATAAACTCGCTGGACTATTTTTATGTTTTTGAAAAATGTTCGGGTTTTTAAATTTTTTTCTAATTGTTTAAAAAGCGTAATAAAAAAGGGATCTAATCCTCAAGCATGGTTACTGCTATATAAGATTGTTTTAAATTATTTTCCGATGGAAAGCACTTGTACAAAATTTAAGGTAATTAAATAGACATTTATAAAACAGGAGGTCATTAATAAGGAAAAATTATTAGACATAGGAATTTGATAATATAACACTCGGTTAATGTTGTATTAGTGCCTATAAATTGGTCTATAATTAAAAAATCTATAAATAATTTTTATCATACAAGAGACTCTGGCTTAAAATACCCATTTGTATTTATAATTTTTAATATATTTTGATGGAGTGGCTTATCTTGACTAGACAAGAAATTTTAGGTAAACAAATATTTCTTAGAATACGCAGATAGGTGTTCCATTCATAGGTTATTCTTTGAACCGGAAACACAGTTCGGTTATTACAATATAAATACAGGGTTATTTATTTTAAAGTAAACAGGGCTTTATTTTTGAACTTCCCTGTACTTTAAAAAAAAAACTAATATAGCCATTTCATGGATTTTTTTTTGTAGAATTCAATAATCTAATCAGAAAAACATTTGAAACAAAAGAGTTACAGCACAACTGACGTATTTTTTAAATGAAATACCACGTATATTTTTATATCAATAGGTAGAGATTTTCACGAAGAATTCGGTGATATAGGGATTGCTGGGTTTATTTCCTGCGGTTCTGCTGCAATTGTCTAAATACGTTTATTCCTTTTTGGAGTAGTTTTATAATAAGGTTTTCATCAGAAGAGCGGCTTCAAATTATAACTCTTCATTATAAATGTAGAGAAACCGCAAGGGAAACACAACGAAGATATGTTGCAAATTTCCACCGAAATATATCAGTAAAAAAGATTTTTAAACTGAAGGTCTTATTCGAAGAAACAGAATAGTTATATTGGAAAAAGGACTACAATCAGAAAAATAAACCGGGATCGAGCTATTCTAAATTATTTTACTTTGTATCCCATGAAGTCGATTACTGACGCAGTTAGAGACTTGAGGTATGGCCCTGCAAGAAGAAGAGTAACCTATGCGACGGTTCAGAGAACACTGAAATATATTACGTTCTTCCAGTGCAGCATTTAAAACGTGAACAAAGGGATTGATTGATTGATTGATTGATAATCTAAATACACAAGTTGAGGTTTTGTCCCCCTCGACACTGCAGCCTACAGGGCTTGTTGTATCTCTTGTGTATTTGTTTCAGTTAAAAAGGTTTGACACCTTAGACAGGTGTAGTAGCCCTTTTACTGTTCTTTTTGGTCTCCAGCCTCCTGGTGGTTAGTGTCCACCATGAGGTTTTGATTGTTCCCCAGTATGTAGTGCAGGCACTCATATATGATGTGAGAGCTTCTCTTCCTCTTCGTCACATAGTCTGCAAATGGGTTCTTCTCTATAGATGCCCATAGTGTGCAAATGTTTTCTTAGGGTGCAGTGTCCGGTTATTAATCCTCTCACTATTCTAATCTGATTCCTATTTAGTTTTAGTAGTTCACTTGTCAATGCTTTCGATGGTGATTCCAACATTGATTTAGTGTGATTTTGCCTTGGAATGTGGTTCCAGTATGACTGATGTTGTGTTTGAATCCACCGAGTCATGTAGCCCGAACCGAGGTTTTTGGTATTCAAAAAACAGGTTCAGGACCCACAAACTTTTGCTGCGGAGCCTCGCCTGCCAGGGAGTCTGCATTTTCATTGCCCTGTATTCCCTGTGTCCTGGACCCAGGAAAGTGTAACTTTGTTGTGGTTGAGGTTTAGGAGGCTGGGGAGTTCCAAACCAACCTTGAGTTGACTTGTTGAGATGCCAAAGCTTTTATGGCCGCTTGACTATCAAGAAGATATATTCCCTGCCCTTATATCTCCTCCTCAAGTTCTCTCGCAGACAAAGTTCAATGGCATATATTTCCGCCTGGAAAACAGTGGCATATTTCCCCAGGGAAGCATAAGCATTAAACCTAGGGGTCATATCATGTATTCCTGCGCCGGCTCCATTGTCAGTCTTGGATCCATCGGTATACCAAACCAAATTTCGAGACTGACCAGGAGATCGCTCACTACCACAAAAGGAACTTCTCTTTCAATTTGTTTCCCGAATTTTGATCCATGAATAAGACAACGATCCTACCCTGTTTCAAACGATTCTTTGGACGGATGAAGCTACGTTCACTACATCCGGAATGTTTAACCTACGCAATACGCACAGCTGGGCAAGACAAAATTCCAAGAAATTTCTAGAGATTAAATACTTCTCTTCATGTCTGGTGTGGTGTGCTTTACAACAGAATTGTCGGGACAATTTTTTCTGAGGGATCCTTAACTGGAGAAAGATATCTCAATCTTCTTGAAAACGATATTGAGGACATTTTAAAAGAATTGCCACTCGAAACGTATCGCAAGATAATTTGGCAACAAGACGGAGCGCCGCCCCATGCTGTTCGTCAAGTTGTGCATTATCTCAATCGCCGATACAATCAGTGGATTGGACGTTATGGCACTATTAGATGGTTGTAAATAAAACGAATTACATAGCCCAGCCCCGATAATTGAAATACATTTTAATTACGATTTCCCTTTCTTCCCACTTAGCACAAAATTATTAACAGGTCGAGCCTTCCTTCACATTTTATCCAGGCTTAGAACTGGTTAAAAACTAATTTTGAAGAATGTGTAAATGCCAATGGGCTAACGGAACAGTCCATTTTGAAAACTTTTCTATGGGGTCACCTGAAGAATGTCGTTTACCAAAATGGGAACACAAACACGGAAGAAATAAGAGAAAGAATTGTAAATGAAATTAATCGTCTTAACCAAGAACCTCAAATAATATCGGCGAGCTTAGAAAGGCTAAGGAGGGGTTATAGATCCTGTTTCGAAAATAATGGGGGTCATATAGAACATTTAAATTATTAGTAATATTATAATTTTTTGTTATAAGTGTTCTTATTACCACCATATTTTACCTAGCATTGTATTTAATTTTTTCCGTTTATTGTAATTGCTCCTTGGTTTAGAAATAGATATATCATATCATTTTTAGCATATAACATAATTTGAAGCCGTTCTTCTGATGACAACCTCATTATAAAACTACTCCAAAAAGTAATAAATAGTGCATTTTTCAGTTTTTTATAAATAGCAGCTAAACTATTTAAAATACATAAATTTTGTACAATTTTTTTAAGGAGTATAAAATTATCTTTCATTTGACATATAAATAGTTGCGCTAGGCTCTTTGGGTAATCTCAAAAAATTTCCTTAAAAATTCGGTAATGGTACTAAATTTCAGGATCAAAGGGATTTTATAGATCTTTCCTTATGAGTAGAAACTAAGGCTATAGATAAAGGGATATTTGAAAAAAAAGTTTACTTTTACTATTATATAGATCTCCCCTTATAAGTGAAAACTAGCACTATAAATAAAGATGTATTTGAAAAAAAAATTAAAAGTTTACTATCATTCAAGTATGGCACCTTTCCTTCGGCCTAAAAATGCGGACGCCCAAATTACCTGCATATAAAACATTATCCCATACCAGATATCAAAATGAATATATACAGCACTATCTCCCTAGATAAAACCTGTTTTAAATAATCATAATCTTATTTTAGGCTTTTAGCTAAGTTCATTACTTTATCTAAAAATAATCATGGATAAGATATTTTATACCCACTCCTATCAAAAACTAATGTTATACTGTATAGGTGTGTTTGATGTTTTATTGCAAAATATTTTTGTAACCTCTAAAATCTATATTTTGTTTTTTTTTACAGTGTTCCAAAATGATTAAAGTGGACGAAAGTGATCCTGTTGGAGGTAAGTCTCATTTTTAAAATGACTAACATCCTCTCCAATTTCGTTTGCGCGTTTCATCTTATGAGCAAATGCAATTTTTACCTATTTACACGTAGTTTACAAAAAAAGAGAAATATACCATCTGTAACAATCGTGCACTTGGCAAAATTAGTAAAAATGACACAAGTAATAAAATAAAAACTTTTAAAATTCGTATATAAAAAAATAAATTCAATCCCCAAAAATGTCATCATCATCAACACTTTATTCACCACTTTACAATGTCACAACTCTTTCTGATTGTATAGTACAGAAAATGAAACATTGTGGTTCGAAATTTTTTTCTCCTACATGGATTTACCTGAAATTTGTACAAAAGGTAGGGAATATCCTAAGGATCAAAGTTTATATCAAACCGAGGGATGCTTTTATCTTGGGGGTGGTTACCACCCCATCTTGGGGTGGAATTTTTTTTATTACATTTTAACTACATAAATCGATGAAAAAATTAATTCTTAGTAAAAATTGTTTAATACGTTTTTTTCGTAAAATTGATATTTTTCGAGATATTGGCGATTGAAAGTTACAGTTTTTCGATGAAAAAATTGACGTTTTTAGTGGGTTTTTCGAGAATAACTCTAGATATATGCATTTTATCAAAAAAACTCTAGAAATCAAAATTATAGCCTATAAAAAACCAACAAAAACTCTTTTTTCATAATTTTTCTACAATCAATACGGACCGAGCTATGGCTTCCTAGTGGTTAGGTTTTGTTCGTCAAATGCTAAATTTGAAAGATTGAAAGTCACAATTTTTTGAGGAAAACTTATAAAGTCTTAAAGTATAAATTAGACTTTCTTGAGAACACAAAGTTTTAGCATAAAAATTGAGCAAGTTATGATAAAAATAAGGTCGGTCCCTAGTTTTTCTACGCAAAAATCAGTGAAAACAACCCCCTAATTACCCTCCTTATTAAAATTGATCTTTACCCTTTGGGATTCTTTTATTATATGTATTATTATTACATCCTAGAAGTTTGACCAATTAAAAATGCCTAATTTTAGAAAAATTGGAGCTTAAAGTGAAAAACGATTTTCCGCAATTTCGTAAAATTTCTTCAAAATAACTCCAAAAATTATGGAAATACGAAAAAATGCTAGAGTACCGAATTGTGGCTTTTTTTAACATAGATTTTCTATACAATAAATATTTGACGAGATATGGCCGTTTAAAGCATCTATTTACGACAAGGAAGTTTAAAAGTGTATGGAAGCCCAATACTGTAGAACAAAATTGTCCAGGCGTGCAGGGCAGCGGGAATCGGGGATTGGCCCCGCGGAGTTTGCGCAATGAGTAGTAGGTCAGAGCCGGACTTCCATAATACTTTGTTACTATCTATAAAGTTGACATCACCAAATGTCAAATTCAAGCATTCACTGTTTTTTTTTATTTTTTGCACAAAATTGTTGGTTATTAAACGATACTACCATAGAATAATCAAATTATTGTGTAATATTGGATTTTATATAATCTGATATAATATGGAAAGAATAGATGGCGCCACTTTACAGCCTTCTATTTAAATGGTCGATATTTTTGGAAGTTTTTGTATTTTTACCAAAAATCTTTGTAAATAGAAAAAACACGATTTTTAAAAAATAAATTTCAAACATTGTATGATAGTTTCATGTACTATCACCAATTTTGTGATAAAAGAAGGGCAAGATAGTGTAAATGAGTTTAATCTAATCCTTAGATTGTGGTTGTGCATTAAAAAGTGAAAATTTTTATAACTGCTTTTTAGGGATATACTTTTCACTAATAACAAACATTCATGAGACAGAATAACAGTGGTTAAAAATGTTTAGTAACCTTTGGTACCTAGGTATCCATTGTAACAGTAACCGTTAAATATTATGTGTCTACAGTATGTCGAGCTTAAAAAATTGATAATGTAAGTTTAAGAAACCAAAAATCTAATTTCTTTTAAACAAATACAGAAAAAGCAAAAAGGAACTTTAACATAAAATTGTACTTTCTTTTATTCAATTAGAGGGACCTGTATATATTAAAATTTGCCTGGTCTGCCCAGTAATTAATAATTTTGATCCTTTAAAAGAATGTACTAAATTATTAAATGAAATAAAAGTACCTAAATGTAAACCTTATTTCTTTTTAATAATCCACATAAATACACAAACATTGTGTAAATCATCTAAAAGATAGTTAAGATTGCCTTACTTTTCTCACTGCTATTTCCTATGAAATTTTCATTTTCTATAATTCATAATTGATATATTATTATTTATTCGGTTACCTAACGTTCCGTCTCATAAGAAGCACCTAATTTAAATATAAGAAATACCCACCTAAAGTAAAAAATGCCGGGTATGTTACCCTTAGATTTGCAAGACAAAACCATACAACCTCTAGTCATTTTGTTACGATATTATAAGTAACAAACAATAAACACAAAATTATAGTCACAATTTAATAAACACTAATCACTAAAATAAGAAGGTTTTTATCAATCCAAAAAAACTTCTGCAATCACAAAATATAATCACACAAAGCAAAACAATTAAACTAATACGGCTCTCATAAAAGTATAATGTGTTGTCTAACTACACACTGATTTATCGGTATGTAAGTAGGCAACACATTAAATTAATTCGTGGAATTTCGTTATTGCGCAAAATCGGCGGGGCCAACTCTGACAGTTATTTTCATACTGGGCTGGACATTTTTTGATCGAATGGGCCATAGCATTGGGCTTCCATACACCTTTAAACTTCCTTGATTTACGAGCGAGCACCACCTTATTCGAGCCCTTTAAACTCACCCCATTTCAAAACTAAGGAATTTAAAGGAATTTAATTCACATAGCCTTGTAGCTCTTAAAAAATCCTACAAAATCATTGTTGAAAAAACTTTCTATCATTAAAAATGAAGGAGCTATGTTTAAAAAACCAATAATTTTTTTTTCGTAATATTTCAGGCAGTAATATTTTTAATTAATAAATCTGTCAAGCAATTATTTCTTTTGGGGTAAATCTTTTTTTTTAATTACAATAGGGGTTGATTTATAAGGGTTAAAAACTTGCTAAATGAAATAAGTACATATTTTAAGCAACAGCATTTTAAATTAAATTACTATGATAAATTAATATTTTTTAGGCTAAATATTGTTTTTTTTACTCTAAAAATTGTTATTTTTTCCAAAGCATAAAACAATAATTATTTAACTAATCCAAACCAAATTTTACCCATCTTAAAGTTTAAAATTTATTTTTAAGTTTTGATAATTAGGGGTAGTTTTCACCCTTTAAAAAATGGGAATATAGAATTTGAAGTAAAGGGTAAGATCAGCCTAATTTAAATGTTTATTTAAATCGATGCAGGACAAAAAATTGCGACGTTCTGCCATTTTTTAAGCTTCATTTCCAGGACTATATTCTCATGTATTATTAAATTATTTTAATTGGTCGAAAACATTTTTTTGTTAATCTTATGAGGGGTGGTTATTTAAGGGTTAAGTTCTTGTAGTTAAATATTTATTATACCGTAAACTATTAAAATATATATTTTTTTTAAATATAAGCGTTTTTAAATAATTTTAATATGAAAAAAAATTTTTTTTTTTGGATTTCGGTATTAAGGGTGATTTTTAAGGGTTGAAACGTTACTATATATTGTAAATTATAACTCACAACATAAAAATATATTTATTCTACATATTAAGCTGTGATTTTATTTTACATAATGTCCATTTTCATGGTTTTTTAATTTTTTAGCATTAGGGTGGTTTTTACCCCTAAAATAAAAAGCACACTTCAAGCTATATAAACTTTGATCTAGAGGGTGAAAGCATCTTAATTCCAAATTTTTATAAAAATTGAAACTGAACAAAAAATCTTTTTTCTCCCCCATACACTGTACTACTATTTCATAACTAATTAACTACGGTTCACGGCGGCCTTTATACCTACGCAATAACTATACCTTTCAAGAATTACTTCATATTACGTCCTATAAAATACTAGAACCTTCGCTTATCTACCATATAACTATTTATACTTATTTGTCATAACACCGTAACCCTACTACATGGCCATGATCAGTCTTTAAGATACCTCCCTTTTTCAGTTGTTTAGTCCAGTCAGTCAAGCATTTCACCTCCAATTGATAGACCAAATTTGAAGAAAAATGTCAGGTCAAGTTTTTTCGCGAGATCAATAGTTTTTGAATTATTCGCAATTGAAAAGGCGATTTTTCGTTAAAAAAACCTCATTTTTCAATTGTTTTTTACGCATAACTCTGTTATTATGCGTTTTATCGAAAAAAGTGTAATGAACAAAAATGAAGCTCATGAAAAAACAAAAAAATTGAGCTATTTATCAAGATCTTAAAGTTCTACCTAAGGCAAGTTATAGCTGCTTGAAGATCTTTTATTTTACGTGATTAAGAACTTTACCTCAAATAACGGGAAAAGGGTACATTTTTCAACAAAAAGTCATAAAATATTTTTTAAAGAGCATAAAAAGACCTTTAAAATTAGCACCGATAAAAGTCTTTTTGACTGATATTTCAGTGACATATGGTGTAAAATATTTAAAACTAAAAAAAAATCGCAATAAAACTAAATGATAAAAAAAATGAGCATAAATTACATGTTTTTTTTTGTGATTTTGCAAAAAATTTTCTTTTTCTCATTTTAACTCCAAAACCATAAGAGATACGAAAAAAACTAAAGAGTAGAAAAATGTAGCATTGTTTATGACAATAGGCGTTTTTCATGATTTTTAATTATTGCAAAAATGAAAATAAAACAAAAATTTTTTTCCCGATTTTTTGGCCTCCGGAAACCCTTAAAATCAATTTTAAGTTTGAATTTTGTAGGCCCTACCGGCCCTAAATTTTCTATTGGGGAATTTTGCTTTGTTTCAGCTTTTGTTATTCGATACGCCTGTCATCAAATATCGATATGGGAACATCTACAAAGTTGGCGTTTCCTGTCAATTGTCATATTGTCAAGTCAACCTGTATAACCTGTAACCTTTAATATTTATTAATAATTTCAATTTGTAAATAGTGGATTCTTTCCAAATATTAATTATTACTATATTATTATCGCCAAACTTTCCTTGATAGAACCTTTTACGAGTAAATTTGTTATTTTATTCAAAATGAAAAAAGTGATTGTTATTTGGTTATTTTTAATAAATTTTTATTTTATTCAAAATGAAAAAAAAGTGTATTGTTATTTGCGAAACCAGAAGCCGGGAGTTTAGGATTTCAAAAATTTCTTTTTCCTTCCAAAACAAGACGATAGGGAAAAGCCTGGTGGTTAGGTATTGAGAAAATGCCCAAAGGACATGCCTATTATTGTTGTGAAAACCATTTTGATGTAAGTTTTTATGTTTTATTCCAATTGAAACTATTTAGGTAGTCTGGTGTGTTTTATGTAAAGTCTAAAAAGCATTTCGCATTTTAGCATTTCGTTAAAATCGATACGATTGTCGATATCGATATTTCCCCTAAACAGACTTGGCATCCATGTTGAATTTGATTGGTTGGGAGTGGCGGGCATTTAAAAAAATGATAATTAAACCAAATAGAAAAGTAAGGGGTTTGTATTTTTCGTGTTATTTAGCGGTTTTGCTTAATTGTTTTCTTTTTAATTTTTACACACAACATTATCAATATCAATTGGTGAAAAACCCTATTATTTTCCTTTTTTTATTTTTTTTTTTGTGGCATAAAAATTGACGGAATAAAAGGAAGTTTAAACGTTTAAAACTTCCTTGGTTATAACCGATTTAAACTTTCACTATGGTGCGAGGACTTCTTTTCCGCAGCCCTTTACCTATAAAATATGAAGGGTCCCAAGCCCTTCTAACATACATAGGCACAAAAAATAATATTTTTAATTTTTTCAAGACAATTTTAAAGTAAAAAAAGTTTCAAATTTTGGCGCACTGATTTTTTCTGTGGACACTAGGTTGTCTGTAGGTACATTTGAGACCTACTATGTATGTATATACATTAGTCAGAAAATAAACTTTTGAACCAACAAAATTTAAAATCAAAACATCAGTAGTCATTAAAAAAATATTTTTTTATTTTATTTTTGTCAAAAGGGTGGTTCTTAAGGGTTGCTAGGATGTAGATAATTAAAAATTATTTCAAGTAGAGATAATAAACTGTAATACTAAAATTACGCAAAATCTAAAAATTGGCAGTCATAAGATATTTTTTTATTTCATTTTTTCAAAGGGGAGTTTTTGAAAAAGTAACTAATAATTTTATTAAAATGCTAAAAATTTTTTTTCCAGTAAAACTACAATTGTAATGTTACAAATTGTTAAAAGATTTTTCTATATTATTTCCATCAAAAGGGTAGTTTTTAAAATTTTTTAAGGGTTAATATTTTAAAATACACCAAATTTTATATTGTAAAACTTAGGATATTTATCCTACATAAATAAAAGACATTTGAACATTGAAAAAATCCGAAAAACCTATAAAATCTATTTTTTGATAAGGGGTGGTTTTCACCCCTTAAAAAATTTGCACACCTTGCGACCAATAGATTTTAATATGGGGTGTAAGGCTTAGTTCCAAATTTTCAAGAAAATCGGTGCATATATAAACAATTGGAAGAAGAATATTTTGAGTTGACTGCCTGGGCTAGTTGGGTTATACAACCAAGCTAAGTAAAATTTTTCGTATCTTCAAGTGTAGTTCCTTTAACAGGTTTGAAAATTTCAGGTACTTCGCCTTCTTAAAAATGTGCCACCCCACGGCCGCCCCATCTCCATCGCGACCATACCACCCGTCTGTCTTTGCCGCCACCTTGTCCCGCTGGTTTCCTTCCATCTGTTAATTTATTTCCCAGCCAAAATTGAAAGAAGGCCTACGCTACAACTTAAAATTTTGGTTTACATTTTTCAAAAATAATCTTGTCCTCTATTCTATTTTAAAATTGGAAAATATTGTTTTTTTTTTAACCTCTGCTGTATAATCCTATCTTAACACGAAAAATCTGAGTGCACCTTGTTTACTATACACACAAAATTAACAGTGAGCCAGATATTGTGAATTCCAAATTCTTTAAAATTTTGGAAAGCCTAAATACAACGCTACAAAATAACTTTTCACAATAAAAAGTTTCGCTTAACTTTTCGAACATTTCAGGAATTTTAAAAATTCTGCGTATTTTAGAACCGCAAAGGTGAATAAAAGGTATTTTATGTTGCAAATACTTGTTAACTAAAAAATTTAACACTAAATTTTCTAGGCGCAGCTAGTGGTCAGGCCATACCAGCCACTTGCAGTGTATAATTTGTGTTATAAAAAATGTTCAGGTTTATTTCTCCCTATCCTTTGTTATCGTTACAAATATTCTAATTATGTGTGAAAAAATTAAAAAGATATGTTAAGTGTTTCTGAAATATTTTTAAAAAATTCCCATTTTACTACTCACTGACTGATTAACTGACTGACTGATCCATCGGTGTACATTGATAAAGGGTTTATCCTTTTGGTGATTAATTTCTGTTATTTTGTAATCGTAGGGTCACTAACCACTTTTCCCGGTGTAGGGCGGGAATACCCCCTTCACTAAGCCTACGTGCCTTAATTTTCGTCCAGCTAGCCAGATTGGGTCGGGAGAAGGACTCCTTTACACATGACCCGATGAAGCGGTCGATGCCATCGCTGTCATTGCCGGAAAGGAGGGTAGCTCCTGTCTGTGATGATTCCATTAATTCCTATAATTATTTCAGGATGTTTTTTACTTTTTAGGTGTTGTAACAGTTTGTTTTTGGTTATCCCGGTAACCCGTGAGAACCCGCTTTGAAATTAGCACGGATTGGTTTCTTGGTTTCCCTCTTCCTATTAAACTCCCTTGGATCTCACTTGGTGTCTTAGTAAAATAATTATTAAATTTCAGTCAATTTTTCGATTTTTTTCACTTTATCCCGAAAACGCACGGGAACCTACTTTCTGATTTTGTTGGGATGTGATTACTTCCTCTCCCTAGAACGGTTTATTCCACCCCGGGTTCTTCTGGGTTTCTATTTAAAATAATTTTAAAAGTGACTAGTAAAAATAAAGTACAAGTGTCATTTCCCTTTTTTCCCTAATTTCTGAGAACCGGAAACCCGCCCTCGGAGTTTAACGGCTTTGTTTTCCTCCTTCCTTAAAACCTCGGGCTCCGGGGCTCCCAGGGTTTCTTTCAAAATTGTTAGTTAAAATTTGTAAAATTTCAATATTTCCTTTTATTCGCGTTTTTCCCTGATAACCCCATTTGGCCTACCGCGGGATGATAACCTGATATATCCCTTGGTATTCGTAGTTATTGGGCCCTGGGTTTCAGGTTTCCTGTAAAATTTAAATGAAAAATGTCATCGGTTTCCTTTGTCTTTCCCGTTTATTCTTGCGATTCTACTTCTTCTTGCGTTGGAAAAAAAAGGTGCCAGCCTCTTAACTGCAATGATGCGGCTGCCCTTGTTCCTCCATAATAAAAAATTCCTGGGGAAACAGGAGCCGAATATCCTGTCGAATCAAGGGACGCGACTTACCCAATTGCTTTCGGAAACTGGTTTCTTAAAAGGCAAGGGGGGCGAAGTCTTTAAAACGGCGTTTTGGGTCCAATTTGTGATTCATAAAAAAAGAATTATCAAAATAAATAAAACTTTCTTAAAAATGTCCCTAATTTTTCACTTTCCCCGATAAAAACAAACGGGATTGCAATAAAAGCTGGCCAAAACGTGAAAAAATAAAATATTAAAACAAAAATACTTAAAACTTCCCTAATTTTTTAAATCTATCCAAAGGTTCACCTGGGGCCTGCCTATCTATCAGGCCTATCCCGATATTTCTAAAAAAGCGGCTGCCTCCTAATCTCCAAAACGGAAAGTGGCCTGCTTTTATGCAATTCCTGGTACTCATTGCCTTATCAAAAATAAAATTTGAAAAAGTAAAAACTTAAATTTGGTATGTAAGTAGGTTTTAAAATCTAATAAAAAAAATTCTAAAAACTGCACTTTTTCCGAACGTCCTGGAACAGGGCGATAATTGTATATTTAGGGGGTATTTTAGAAGTTTGCAAAAGTAGTAAAACTTCATTGAATGTTTTGATGGGTAGCTAAAATCGTACAAATGTACAAATCATCGGATCCACATAATTCATCGATTTCATAAACCACCAAGAAGAGACTATTTATTAAATCTTCAAAGACAAGTTAAAGGTAGTTTATTACCCTGTGAGTCATGCTGTGAATATAAGAACAGAATATCTCTTCCGACCTAAAAAAATTGTTAAACTACTGACAACCGCATAGTGCCTACACAAAAATTGTTGTTTTATTTTGCAAATGGACAGCAGAGCCAAAACCAACATTATGTAAAAAATACCGTGACGTGAAAAAATTGTGCCCGTTCGCTATTGGCACTCATGGTACGACTTTTCTTTATTTAAAATGAAAAGCTTAAAGAAGGGATTTTGTTGGAACGCAAATACAAAGTGGACTTTCGACAAAAAAAAATAGGGCGCACACTACCTTCTAAAAGTATTAAAGCAATTTTCTAAGTAACAAGAAATTGGAGAACACACATATCTGGTTGAAGAACTTATCTAATCTTACAGACGTTAGGTTGCAACATATACCAGCTGCATTTTTTATTTCATATGGAATTCTTTGACAAATTAGGCAGTTTTAGACAAAAAAATACCCACAAATTGCTTAGTTTGACAAGCGGTAGGTGGAAAACGAAGTCCAAACACATTAGACTATTGTTGGACCATCAAAAGTGAAACCACAAAAAAATCAACCTAATTGTTTTATACTTTTTTTTTTCTACAAAAGCAAGTAATGTTTTTATAGTTTATTTATGTTTTTTTGAAATATCAATTTTAAATGACAAAATTTCTATTCTCCAGAACAAAGTATGTGTATATTATTTTTAAAAATTAACAAAAAATATAGAATATAAAGAGCTAGTCTGTCTTGCAATAATATTAACAAAAAACATGAAAGATAAATTATAAAAGTGTTAATTATTTATGAAATTGATTTATTTTTAAATTCTATAGATAAAACATATAAAAAAAAATAAGAGAATTTTTCGTAGGCAAAAGTTGTAGGACACGTTAAAATAAAGCCGTTCGCGAATTTTAGCCTGTATTTTTTTTTTTTTTTTAAGTCACTGGGGTCTATTACCAAAAACTCAAAAAAATATCAGAGGGAACAGAACAATGATATTCGTGGCCCCATGAGGCTCTAGAGGCTTGGGATTTACTGGATAGGTGGAATCATACCTTTGGGTATAAACTACCCCAAAGGGTTGCTCAGGCCTTCCTCTTCTTACCTGGGAGCCCTCTAGATTTCTACCAGAGGCAGCGCAGTTCCTGGGTTTTTGTTACTAGTCTTCCATTACCTTTATACCGATCCTTTAATTAGTCTTGCTCCTTTTACAAGTCTGTATAACCCCAGACTGGTTGATATATTCCTGTGGGGGCCTTTTCGATTCCCAAATAATGCCTGTTTTTTTTTATTCAACGGTTTACATTCGCACATTTTGAATTTGGGTCGCCATTGCAGGCCCCTATCTTGTTGGTGTCCTCTTAGGTTATCGTGCCCTGTTAGCAGCCCTACTGTCTAAGTAGTTCTTCTTTGGTTCTTTTGATGGGCCCCTTATGAAGATTGTCGGGCTTTGGGTAAAATTCATACGTTAAACCTGAGCTGGTGACAGTGGTAAGAGAAAAAAAGGGGTAGTCATCGCCATTAAATGCCCTTTGTGCAAAAAATAAAGCAAGAAATCCGATTTCAACGTTTCATTGACGTCATTTATTCTTATACTTACCAAAAATAAAGGATATAATTAATTCAAATCCATCTCAGGAAAACTGTGCCTTACATTTTAAACAATAAATGCAGATACGGATTCCGATAACAAAAACATTTTTTACGATTGATTTTTGACGCATACAAAAAAATTTTTGGCGTCATTGTTACCGCCGTCTTGAACAAACAAATCGGTGCTTCGCTCGTGGATACTTTATTAATGAACATCGGATTGGGGTTTTTTTCGTAAATTCACAAAGTTTTAATTTCCCAGTCTGACAGGAAACCAAAAAAGGATTCAAAAACAGATTTTCCCAAAAACGTTGAATGGCACAATTTTTTTTTATTTTATAATATTATTATTATTATTTTTATTATTATTATTATTTTATTATTATTATTTTTATTATATTTCAGTAAATGAAGGGACAAAGCTGTAAATAAAAACTCTTCAGTTTTTCCCTTGTGGCCAATTTTAGG
>JAHBCN010017917.1:0-17717 GCA_019359885.1 Listronotus oregonensis
ATATATATATATATATATATATATATATATATATATATATATATATATATATATATATATATATATAGTAATAAACATCACTTTTACTAAAAAAACTATCTTTTCCATAAAAATATATTTTTACATACGTAAATTAAAAAATAATAAAAAAAAAACTAAACTGAACTGCTATGTTTAAATCAAATCGCCAACTCTCCCCCTTATAGACAGAGCTTTCCAGGGCTTCGGCAGTGAAAAATCTGTATATCGGGCTCTGTAGCCCCTATAAATTTCGATTTATTTAAAATTCAGGCTTATGAAAGTTACAATTAATGGCGGTCCAACCAATAACTGTTACTAGTATTGCGCATAACCGCTTTCTGTCAGTTCTGATGCTTCCCGCTGCGCTCGCATTCATCTTCTGCCATTTGGAAAACACCCCGTGCATATAAGAACAAAAATAACATAGTTTTTTAGGAATCTTTGCTTACAGCGCCTGGCCCCAGAAGAAGGACCCCACCAATTACTCGTGAGTCTCTCCTTGAGTCACGAAAGCAATGGCTAGTTGGTGCAACCTCAAGATATAGTTTGGAAACCGAAGTCTATTTCAAGTATTAACACACTTAAAAAATGGCTTTTGGGTAGACCAGATTTTTTTCACCCCAAAAATTATCAAAGATATATAATGAGCCTATTTCAAGTATTAAAAGAAAAAACCACAATCCAGAAAAATAATGTTTGTTTATACCAATTTTTTTGTTAATAGATAATCAATGAAAATGTTTTACCCCATCATAAATTTACCATTCTTAGGAATGGAGATGGTCTCCAGGGGGTGAAAAAATTTTTTGATCGAATTTTGTCTGTCAGAAGTGGAGACTTCTTAACTATTACCTTATTTTTTTGAATAAAATCTTCTTGCAATTTTTCCAAGTAAGATTATTTTATTTATTTATTTTTTTGGGTACAACATATTTCGTTGGCTAATAATTACAGATAAAAATGAGATAATATAAAAAATGGTTATTGTCAGGAATATCAACCATTATAAAAAGAAAATACTGTAATAGTAACTTTTTTGTGAATTATCGTTTTGTTTATAGAGATTTAGTGTAAGCAAATTTAAATTAGTTATTATATAAGTATAAATGTACAAAAAATATTTAACGAAATCAAAATGTAATTAAAATTTAAATATTTTAGTCTATGTACTCACTCATCCTTATTCTGTTTTAGCGCCTGCATCTTCCAATAGCCATTATTCCCCGGAAACCTCTGGTTAAACGTTATTAATAACATAAAATCATAGGGAAATTAGCTAGCGTTATAGCGCAGCCCAAGTCAATTTTCTCCCCGGTTTTCCCGGAGGCGTATGAACGTAGTATAATTGTTTAATTATTGAATATAATCTGGGTGTTTGCTTAGCATATTTAGCACTGCAATCCATATTGATTTTTTTTTGGTAGATCCTTACTTATTTGACCTTAAAGCTTTTAATAAAAATAAGTTAATATCTTTTTATAATAAATTCAATTTTTTTCCGCAGAAAATGTAAGACTACAGAAAGCAAATTTAACATCGATTTTAGGCATACTCTAGCGCTTTTTATAGGCTTTTTGTAACAAGCGCGAAAAAAAAAATTCCGGAAATTTCCGCAAGTGTTAGTAATTATATTTTTTTACGAGAGTACTAAGGGGGATGACACAAAAAAATATGTTTTAAATAAAATGCAAATGAGTAGATAAAATTTAAAACTTATTAAACAGTAATAATAATGGAAAATGTTATGAAAACTAGGGCTTTTAAGTATTTTACAATGTTATTTATAATAATTGATATTAAAAGTACAATTTGTCATATGTTGTACATTTACGGTAGAAGCTAAATCAAGCGAACGGTTTGAGCAGATGGATAAACCAAAACTTATTGGTGCCGTTGAAAGTAGTAGCTGTAGCTGCAGGCTGTAGACATGGCGTCGGCTCGAGTGAATTTATGGTATTATTTTTCGAAACATTATTTGTTAAATTTTTATTACCAATTTTCATTTGATGTGTTATTGATTCATCTATATAACTTAACCGAAGAAGATTTCCATCCTCCGTGTCGGTTTAGGTCTGTAATGTCTATCCCAGAAGAATAAGCCAATAAAGTTGTGAAGGACCTCCTGAAACAGTGGCCAGTATACTCTTCAGGATTTTCAAGCTTAAGAATCCCGGTTTTATCAGAGCAAATTTTTCCGATTTTGTTTATCCCCACGCACTGCACTGTACAATTACCATTTTGATAATTCATGAAAAATCTTCGATGGCTAGTGTTTGATGCGCGTTCTACAGTAAAGCGCACCATACTGCGAACATAGGAGGCTTCTGGACGATTTTGGATGTACCCAATTCTAAAATACCAATAATTTTGTGGTTTGCATTTTAATTTCCGTCTCGTGGCTCATTTTTGGTTGGGACTGATGGGAAGTGCGGTGATAAATTCGGAAGAAGTATCTGCCAAGTTTAGTTGTGTACTAGGTTTTTATTTTCAGTAAGAGGATGCAATGCTTATAGGCAGGTTGCAGGAGCTGGCTACCATCAACCGACTTCGATCGGATTTCTTATCATCCATAAATTTAAAATTAGTTGTTTACGAGACCGCAACGTTTGCTACGGTCTTAAGAACCAAACAGTTTTTCCTAATAAAATAAAATAATTTTCTCAAATAAATAATAAAACTTAGAGGATGTTCTTAAAAAAATAAATAATGCAATTATAGAAATATTAAAAAAAGAAAAACTCTTTCAAGTTATCGAAGATGCTCAAATAAATCATCTTCTTGAGCCAAACAATAACCAAGATTGTCATAAAAACGCCCCCTGACATTTGCAAGAATGTTAGGAGTAACAATCCTAAAAGAATTATCAATTTGTAATTGCAATTCTTGTAGATTATTGGCCCTATTCTCATGGAAACCATTAATTTATTATTTTACGTGACCCCAGAAAAAAAAATCGTTGGGTGAGAGATCAGGTGGTCGAGCGGGCCATAAGATGGTTCCGCGTCCTGTCATAAGCCTATTTCTAAGAGTGTTATTCAAATATTCTTGAACCAACACATGTTTTGAGCAAGACAGCCGTCATGTTGAAACCAAATATCTCCAAATCTTGGCCCTGTTAGTCTTCTAATTTCTGGAACAACGCGAAGCTGCAAAAGTTCCAAATATTTCGGACTGGTAAGAGCACCATCAAGGACGAATGAGCCAATCATATTTTCTCCCAACATACCACCCAGATATTTAATTTTTGAGGATATTGTGTCCCAAACTCGAAAAACCGATGTAAATTTTCCTTCGACCAGTAACGGGTTATGGCAGGATTGTGACGACCATGAAGTGGAAATGTCGATTCATTGTATCGATTGTGTCTGGTATGTTAACCACTAAGATATCTTTCTTGTCTTTAATGTCATCCAAAGTTAAATTTGTTTGTTCTTGGCGACGGCAAGCTCCAGCAATTCCAAAAATAGCCACAATTTTATGGAACAAATATATGTTACCCGGAGCTTTGGATAAAAATTTGGTGATATCTTCTTTGGTCAACGTTTGGAATTTTTTAGGTTTAAAGCCCGTATTTTTTTGCTTCATAAAGGCAATTACCTTATAAAATGTGCTGATGTCCCCATTTCGCTTCAGTTTATCATCGTTTTCAGAAGGGAATATCTGGCCCATATTGTAAACGGCTTCAACGTCCTAGAAAGTTCGGCAAATATGCTAGATAAACCGCCTCTTTGTCCAATGTATTAACGTTTTTTTTGAAACACCAATCGTTGAAAAACATATATTTTTATTTATGTCTAGGAGCAGATTTTTTCGGTAGAATTTTTAAAGTAGCTACATTAGCAGAATGCAAAACATCTTGCGGAACTTCGTGTTCCATTTTTCATATAAGATTATACTTAACACTTTAAAATTATTTTAAAAGTCAATAAAAACTTATCATCATAGAAAGTGTTGGTAACTTGGTGAATTAACACACACTTTACATTAACATACAATTATTCAACGTCACACTTATTATTTTAGGTGTTGAAAGCCAGAACGAACACCCACAAAATCTTAAATAGTGCATTAATATGCATTTCCAATTTCAGAAAACGTTCACCTAAAAAATCACACATTTTTTTAAACCCAATTTTTTCTATTTAGGTCATTAATTGGATGTCCGGTCTGGTTCTGAACGCCTCATTTAACGTTTGCAAACTCTTCCCGCACTAGTGCAGGAATAATGTCTTCCCACGCAGAAAATAATGCGGGAAAAACCATTTCCCACACGCTTGTAGAAAAAATATTTTTTAGCACATATGATGATTATGAAGAGCAAATTCAATAATCGTTTTCAAGGTTTTCCAAAACTATCTATTAGTTTAGAGATAAAATTGTGTTTTAAACAACCCGCATAAAAAACACAAATCGTGTGGCCTTTTTTACCTTTTATTAACAGATAACAGAATCACGTAATTATGGCATGTTTTCAAATAATGGGTGATCTTTACAAAATAATGCCACCACGAACATTATACAAATAACTGCTACCTCCGAACTACTTCCATTAGTGTCTGGGTAATGTCATCCAGACAGGACCTATATATTAAATCTCGATTTGAATATGTTTCATTTCGGTATTTCAATTTTTGCGTCTTATTAGATATATTTTTTTTTAAAACTTCCCTCCCCATAAATTCTGGTGCTCGCCCCTGACTCTCACTATCTGATAAGATCGAGGCTTCCAGACCAAAGTAGACCGAATTAAAATAGGCAGTAGGGACACTCTCGTCGGTGCCTTTCCCCTCTGTGCATCAAAGACGTGCCGCGATTTATGAGCGCTCGTGACGGACGTGGACAAATACGAGGGTCGCGCGCACTCGAAGCGTATCTATTTTATTTGGATGATTCTACCGGGGTTAGCGGAATAGTAAATACATAAATTGGTATAATGTAGATTTGTTTACTTACCTTGTTTTAAACATTGGTGTTCACAAAATTATGTTGTTTACTAAATTAAATATTAAATTAAAAGATATAATTTTATGGTAATAATTTAATTGAAAATATAACATACTGACATCATATAATAACTATACTATTATAATAATACTAAATACAATATTAACTAACCAAAACTAACTAAAATATACCAAATGCCGTTCACCGTCAAATTGCGACAAATAAAACATGAGGTTGTTTAAAGAAAAATATTACCCACTTATAATCATATATAATGTCCGATTTATTTATTTAATTTTTAATTAGTTATTTAAAGCATGTAATCTAGCAAAAGGAGGACATTTTAAGCAACTTATATTATACTTTTACTTCTATAACTGTTTCATTAATTTCGTTTTTAAATAAATTATAACTTAAAAACTTGGAGGTCCTGTAAAGCATTAAATAATTAAAATCGACCATTTATGATGTGCTTTTTTTCCTAATACTACCTCACCTTTCATTTGTAACAATTTGATGGTGAGCTAATAAATCACCCTTTATAACAAAATTGTGTAAAAAAAGTGTAATTACATATTCCATGTTTTTTTTTTCTAATACGTTGTTAAAATTTTAAATTTTAAATTTAAATAATATAGACAAATTCAAAAGCCCCAAGTTCTAGTCGGTCATGATTAGTTCTGGTTAGCAAAGCATCTTTTATTTTTTCCAATTATATTTCAGAGGTAAATCTGCGGAGACGTATTAGAAAAGACCCGTGATTTGCTTTTTACATGTGTCAACACTGTCTAGAAGCTTGTCTGCGGGGTTTCTTTAGACGCGAGTCCATGTAATTTTATTTTTTTCCTCCTTCTTGAACAGTCGTATTTTCTCTTTAACTTTACACTTTATAGACATAGATTAATAGTACCGTGAATGATGCAAAGTTTGACAACATCGCAATTTATTTTATATTATATTATTATAATGGCGCCTGTTATGACCCGTATAATAATAAACAATAAATTATTGTGCAATTTTGCAGTTTTTGTTATATTTATAAAGAAAAAGTTTCAAGGGTGACATAAAATACTTTTAATCTCCTGTTGGATTATGGCTGTTTTAATCCCCCCAGCATCCTTGTTCACTTTTCCATCCCCCACCGGATTATTATTATATTGCATCCATATAAGTAGCCTAAAAAGAAATTTTTAAAAATCTTTTGAAATAGCCGAAACAGTGATATAAAACAATTACCAGACATTTGTTCATTATTTACCTAGGTGTTTTTTATTATTATTATTTACCTAAGGAGAGAAATGTTACTTCTGATTAGGGGAATGCAGTAAATAATGGTTATTTCTCAGATTAGTAGTAAAAAAATATTTTTGATATCATTCTAACTAAATAAAAACAGAGTAAAATTAGTTTTTTTGTATAATGAATAACTTGTTCTCAATTATTTTTTTTAATTAACAAATAACTGTAAGGAAATATTGCCTCACAGTACGAAAATGAATATTTCCTAGGCAACCACTAAGTGCATGGAATTACTTACTTTTTCTTTCAAAAAGGTCAATACTTCTAATCAATTTTTTGAAAAAATTTATTCTATTTATTACAACTATAGATATACACAAAAAATCTAATAAGTATTTCTACTCTACTCATATTTAAGAGTTTTTGAATAGTACTAAGATAAAATAATTTTACATACCTTTCGGTATCTTCTGGACAACAAAAAAATGATACCCCTGGGGTACATCCATCCACTAAACAATAGACCACCATTTTTTAGTTAATAGAAAAAATAGGCTAGTCACAAAGGAAATTCACAAATACAGGTATAAATATCGCTTAGGTACAACACAAAACTCCACGATTGACGACAGTATGTGTATTGCGAAAATGCCCAAAGCACTGAACCCGCTACCGCTCGCTAGCGGCTCGATCTCTTTTATCTTGGGGGGGGGAAGGAGTGTCTCTACCACAGTTTATACCGTACAACGAATCAGTTATTTAACTCTCCACCTGTTTTGAAGCCATAGAATTCAACCAATAGGAACACTTTCCTCATATTCTGGGCATGCTCAACCTGCCAATTTATATGAGGACGTCTTCTTTTATTTATAATAACCAATCCGGTCTGGTTTTGTCTCTTTCTGTTACGACAGTTTTACCACAACAGAGAGAGATGAACAGATGCGCACCTGATTGAATCAGGAAGTGAACGCACCAGTCAGGGCTGGTCTATCGGTTTTTTTATTTATTTTTGATTGTCAGGTCAGCTGACGGTGATTTCAAGTGATTTTTTAAGTGTGTTGGATTTTTTTACAATTAATTTGTGAAAAGGTGACTAGTGTTTTCAGGTTTCATTGTTAGAAACCATGGTTGTGCGTTGTTTTGTCTGCAAAAGTTACAAGAAAGCCAATCCAGCTTTAGGATATTTTAGCTTTCCAAAAGATGAAACATTGCGAGTAGATTTTTACATAAACCTATTGTATGATCTCAAAATAAGGGCAAAATGTTTAGCAAAACATTCCTGTGAAATTTGTCAGTCGTATTCAAAGAAGACTCAAGAACTGTTTGATGATGCACTATATACACATTTTAGAGCATGCCAGAATGCTGCAAAGGATGTGTTTGGCAACCTCAGGTCTCCAGATTAAGCTTTCTTTGAGTTTTTTTGGATCCTGCGAAAGTCTATTTGTCCGCCATTTTAAAGATTTTGCCATTTTTCCAAATGTTGGCACAAAAATAAGGAAAAAATGTTCGAACTGCCCTTTCCAACATCCTTGTAAAAACTTCCCCCCAAAAATTATTTTGCATCTTTGTTTACCAGAACAAGAATATTTTACACTTTAAAAGTTTTAAACAGATATTTGCTTTCACCTAAACAAAAAAATCACAAAACTAAATATTCTTCAGCATTTATAGGCCTATTATTTATAAGTGTGGTAATATAACCATACATTTAAATTTAAACAAAAATAGGTGGCAAGGAAATAGATTTTGTCATATTTTTAAAGTTATTTTTTTTCGAAAACTAGATCCTGAATCAGTATTCAGTCTGTCAAAAAGCAGACGGTTGTTACCCTGGTAGTAATTTCCATCCAGTGATTCTAGAAGGTATTCATTTTATTTTACTGAGGTAGTTATTTAATAGTATATTATACCGAGGTGGTAAAACTTACACACGATTTCGAAAATACGGTACGAGCGTGAGGGGAGTACCGTAATTCGAAGTATGTAATGGGCCTCCCTCAGTTGTGTACTATACTTTTCTGACTTATGTTTAGTTTTTATAAAAAAAGCAGAAGATTATGTAAACTTTAAGTAACAATACAAATAATAATACAAACATTTGCGTTGTCAAGGCGATGCTATTTGTTTCATAGACTTTACGATAAAATCTATTGAAAGTTTTCAAGATTTTGGGGCTGCGGCTAATGCGATTGTGGAACTGTTACGTAATATTATATATATTACTAACTGCCCTACCTCAGTTTGGCTTCTTACAGTATAGTGTTTGTAATTAGATTTATGATAAAGTAGATTTAATTAGGTTCTTACTAATATAGGGTAGAAAATAGTATATTCATACCGAGTGGTAAGCCCTACAAAGATTTCGAAATTACCTTACGGCGTGACGGGCCTATTCAAAAGGTGTAATTTTATCGAGTTTGTACTATACTTTTCTGACTTTATGTTTAGTTTTTTTATAAATAAAAGCAGAAGATTATGTAAATTTAAGTAACAATACAAATAAAAATACAAACATTTGCGTTGTCAAGGCATGCTATTTGTTTCATACAGCTTGACGTAAAATCATTGAAATTTTTGATTTTGGGGGCTGCGGTAATGCGGATTGTGGAATGTTAAAAAAAATTTTTTTTTTAAAATATATATATATATATATATATATATATATATATATATATATATATATATATATATATATATATATATATATATATATATATATATATATATATATATATTATTATATATTAGTAACTGCCCTTACACACAGTTTGGCTTCTTACAGTATAGTGTTTGTAATTAGAGATTTACTGATAAAGTAGACGGTGTGTAATTAGGTTCTTACTAATATAGGAGTAGAAAAATAATTTAACTGCTTCCTTGAAACTTCGGGTTACTTTGAAACTCTGTAAAACTGGTAAAATTTTGTTTCCTCTATGTCTTGTGTGTACGTAGGCCTAAGAATTATATTTTATGACTAGTTTTTGATTTAGCTATTTACTGGATGGTGATTCTTCTTTATGTGTGATAATAGGCTACTTTCACATTTTTAAATCTTATACTGTACTGTAATGTTCATTTTCGGCTTGCTTCGGTTTGCACCTGTATGAGTCAAAAAAATGCATTATTTTTCATTTTCCCGGCACGTGAAAGTGGCCTATTATTTAAATTTCGTATGACCAATAAAACTGTACTAGAAATTTTTTTTCTTGGTCACTTGACCATATAATATATTTTTGTTAAATATACTTACACATCAAATTTTTAACATGTTTTATATTGATTGAAATGGCTACCTACAAGAATAATAAATCAATTATGTATATTCGTCCGATGTTCTTCAACATCAACATTTATTTCTCTTGAGGTAGCCCAGCCTTTAATGGTTTTATTATGAGCGGCTGAACCAGTTTTTCCACCCATTTAAACCTACCTGCCTACCAGCTATCAAATTATGTGTAAATAACTGATCATTCTCAATTACGTTTCCTAGGGTTTTTTTTTACCAATTCCACCCAAGTTGCTGCTTTTCATTTAATTTACTAATTTGATTAAATTAATTCCAGTCCAGCCCTGTCGAGCACCAGCTTGCGGTTTAATCACAACATTTTTGACACATGGAGCGCGTGCGCGATATATGAGGAAAGAATGAAAAAGTCAAATCTGGTTTCATCCAAATTAACAGAGTTAAATAACTGATTCGTTGTACGGTATAAACTGTGTCTCTACTACGTATTTATTCGGTCTACTTTGCCGAGAGATCCTCCCAACCCAATCTTCGTACTAAATTAGGTTTAAGTTGAAATTCGAGTTTTTTTAAATGGTGTTTGTTGTCAAATTTAATATGTAGGTACAAAATGGTTTGTGTAGGTCTTACTCTTACGCAATCTGTCAAATAGTTCTATATAAAAAGATACTTTTAAGTTAACTTGATAAACATACCGCTTTTCGAGATATTTAAATTGTAAACTTGCGTGGCACCAAAAAGGATAATGTATAAAATTAATAACAATCCTAATTACGCTTTTAGTAGTTTTATTTGTAGGTATCTATGTAACGGAATATTTTATCTTAATTGTCACCAATTTCAAGAAGTCTGATTAAGTTAAAAATTTGTATAGAGGTCAAGAGCCGATGCCAATATATTTAAAACTTGATCAATCAAATCAAAATGACAATATCTGGCGAATGCGCAAAGCCAATTCAGCACAAAACACTTTCTGGAATAATTCGGGTTACTGGCAACAAAAAAATTATTTTTGGTGAAAGGGTTTTTTACTGACCTTCATGTTGGGTTATCTATGGGGTTTTTCTTTTTCATATGGAATTTGGTTATCATCATGGTCATAATAGATTAATTGACCAATATAAGATTTACAGAAAATCGAGGCTCTTGATTAAGATTACTTTTAATGTTGTTTTGGGACTAAAAAAATAAGAAAATTAATTATAGTTCTAAAAAAAACACGCTCCTATAGCAAACTGAACTAACAAGTAGAAAATAATGAAATAATAAAACATGTCAATTATAGTAAAAAAGCGTGGAGTACAATTTACTTTATTTTTATAATTACTCTAATTTTGTAAATGTCTACCAATAAAAAATTGTAACATTTAATATCAAGCATCTCACGCTTTTTTACCATAATTTGTTTTCTTATTGTTTAGTCCCAAAACAACGTCAAAAGTAATCTTAATTAAGAGCCCCGATTTTTAGTATATCTTAATTTGTTAATAATTTATTGTTACAAAATGTTTAAAGTATCCACCCCTTGCTCGAATGAGTGCATCTTATCTTCGTTTTTTTGACACTTTTACTTCCGCTGGAAATTTTTAATTTAAAAATATTTGTAGGGAATGAAAACCATAAAATCTGTAACTTATTTTACGATAAAATAATGGTGTAGCCTAAAAAAATTTTTGGTCGTATATGTATGCGTGACCTACAAAAATAGAATAAAAATATGTATTTGTGATTTTTAATATATAAGGAAAAAAAAACATTATGACTACTCTTATGTTTTATTGCCTTTCAAAAGCTTTTCTACGATTTTTTCACGACGCTTAGAAATAGGTAAAAACCGTTTTAAAAAAATACTTGCGATAGATTGCATGTTGCTAATAAAGGGCGAGAACTGTTTTTTCTTAGAAACTTTTTTGTGCTGTTTTTTTTTTGTAAATTTAAATTAACAAACAGAAGGAACAGGATTTTTGAAGTAAAAAAAGTACTTTTACCTAAAAACGATGGTTACAACCATTTGCGAAAACTTATAAACTTTTAATGCAAATTAAAGCAAATTGTAACTATATTTTTCCAACTAATTTTAATTTGAAATAAAAAAATTAGGTTTGATTTATCAATCACAATAAAAGTCCACCTTTTTAAGATTTCATGCAATTCAATTCGCATTTCAACAATGATTATTATAATTTTTCTTATTCTGAAAAATGCATGCAAGTTTAAAAAAGGAAAAATAATTTACATATGTAATAACAAGCTGGTTTTCAAAATTATATTTGCTAGAACATTTGAAAACTGCGAGGAAGTAAAACCGAGTAAAGAGGCATTTTCCAATTGATAAGTGTGTAAGACAAAGGTGTAAACTTTTTTTTAAATCTTACCCAACGTACTTCTTGGAATAAAAAAAAATAACTATAACTGCAATAATGCCATTTTTATGTCACAAAATCCGAAAAAAAGACTAAACATATGCTATAATTTAGAAATTAAACCTATTTTTTCATTAAATTAAAATAAGGTAGTAAAATAAGTAACAAAACTACGAAAAGGTATAGCACAAAAAAGTTTTAAATACAAAACATACCCTACCCTTTAAAATCTATCCCTTAGTAGCGGTATTATAAGTTTTTTTTTATGTCATGATATTTGGCAAATTTGCGAAATTTCATTTAAAATTTTTTGTGTAGTTGCAATCAAATAAAAACCGTTTCTGTTATCAGCCCTGACTCCAAAACGAAGAATTTCGGGACCCAGGTTAATAAGAAATTTTTTCCTTATATTAATGAATGAATGAATGAATGAATGTCACGTTTAATTTTGACACTCTGTATATATATATATATATATATATATATATATATATATATATATATATATATATATATATATATATATATATATATATATATATATATATATATATATATATATATATATATATATATATATATATATATATATATATATATATATATATATATATATATATATATATATATATATATATATATATATATATATATATATATAAAATATATGAAAATAATTAGCGCATAATAGGGAAATCAATGTTAATTTTTAGGCATCTGAGAATCAATCTACCAGTGTACGTTTCAATAGAACGTCGCGATGAATTATAATTAATTTAGCTGTTCGACTGGAAACGTCACCGTTTTACTTTAGTTTGGCTAGTGGGATTTGCCGGTGGCTCCAGAGCTCTCGTTCATTTGCTTGCGGGCATCCCCAAATAATTTTTTTTCGGATATTTACAACAAAATGTGTATCGGCAGAGTTTTGAAAGAGCTAGAAACCTTTTGAAATAAGGGAAAAAAATAATTCAACTTTCTGGTCAAATTACACCTGAACGGCTCAGAAATATGAGACAACATCTCTACAATAGGTTTGGGTATTGTTGCAAAAGTGGTGGATTATTCAAACCCTTATTAAAATAAGTTTTAGTTCTTTAAGTTATTTTTATTTTCTGTTTTAAAATTATCGTTGTGTTTATTATTGGAATTTTTCTTTTTATTTATTTTTTAGATTTTTTAAGCCAATGTGATAAAAAGACAAGCAAAAATCTTTTTAAATTTTTTGTGATAATTTTTCAACAAATTATCGTTTAAAAATTCTCATTTTTGTTGATTCAACGTACACCCATCCGATCTCGTTTTAATACTGTCGAAAATGTCCAAAACTATTTGATTTTGTATCAAATCAACCAAAGCGCGGAGTAGGGTACAGTCGAACAGTTAAATTAATTCTAGTTCATCGCGACGTTATATTGAAACGTACAGTGGTAGATTGGATTTTCAGATGGCTAAAAATTAACATTGAATTCCCTATTATGCGATTAATTTTCAATACTGTATATATATATATATATATATATATATATATATATATATATATATATATATATATATATATATATATATATATATATATATATATATATATATATATATATATATATATATATATATATTTGTATTATTATTTATTTTTATTTTTATGGTTTGTAAATTAAATTAGATTGAAATTGTTATATTATAATAACTATCACAATATTTTTTTGTTTGTGGGGCGCTGATTTTTGCTCCGACTGTATAGACGCTTACCTCAGGTGAGTTCAGTATTCAACAGAGCCTTACGAACCTATATAAATAAAAGACTGATAAATGTTTGACACATTTGTTTATTAAAAAAATATTTATGATAAAACTTGAATATCAAATTTAATAGTTATCAAATTATGTAAGTACTTATCAGGATATATTTTATTATAATATTTTTTTATTATTATTATTATTTTATAATTCGTTTCGAAGAATTTAGAAAATTTAAAAAAAATATGAAAAATGTATTTGATTCGATTAGTTTGTCTTGACTGAAAATTAATTAATTTATTTTTTTTAACTTTTAATTAAAATTATTTGTTCATTATTATAATAAAAATTTATTTGGTCCAACAATTTATTAAATAAAAATAAATCTTTCAAAAATAATATCTGTTCTAAGTCTGTTCTTACCTGTTTGTTGTTACAAAACTGAAGTTCTCTTCTAAGTAGTAAAAAAAAAGGATATACTATTTATACAAACAGGCTACGATGTCTTCTAGAAAGGTTTATTTGAACTGGACTATCAAAATCCATCAGTTGAGCAACATTGGCACTTTGTAATTTTTTTTTAACATCTGGTTGACGAACTTTGTTTACTTTTTTGTGTCATGGAAATCTGCACAGATTTTATGTAATTTGTCACTACCTCCAGCGTGGTTACTTTAGGACTGAATTTGGACTAATCTCCCGTTTTCGGGGTTAATTCGTTTATATACCCCAAGAACAATTGCCACTATTTTAGGTAACATGGCGTCTTTCCAGGCACCTAGATAGAATTTTAGCTTGACAAATAGGCAATTTTGGATAATAAAATTTTAACTTTATTACTAAGCCTTACTTTGCTGTTATTATCTGGGCAGCTATAATCTCACTTGATATTTAGAAAATTTAATGCTCTTTTTAATGGTGTATAGTTATATAAGTTTCATTTTGATCTTGTCACAATTATTTGCATGTAAACAAATTGATGTCATCCTTTTTGACTTCTTATATTTTAATATTTTTCTATTTTTCAAATAAACCTCCGTTTAAATCTTATAACTAAATCTAAATAAATGATAATTTTACACATCTTTTATGACTAATTATAAGGTTTAGGTTTTTATATTAATTCCACAATATGAGTTTAATAAGCTCGATTTTTGTCTTTTAACGCGTCCCGCACTATACGCGAAAATTAAAGTATTTATTTTTACTTTTTCGATAAATATATTTATATCATGAAAAAGATGGTTTCTTTCCCTATCTTTTGATATATAGTTTCTTATAGCATCATTGGATACCAAAAGCACTGTTTCACCAATTTTTAAAATTGTCCTTTTTCATATTAAAATCCAAACACTTTTGTTATTATGCGGTCAAAACTTAGTTTAAACTTAAATCTACCTTATTCTAACTAAATCTAATCCTAATATTAAGTAATTTTTCATGAGTCGATCATTATTGGTTTTGCCTAGGGTTTTTTATGCATTAATGTTTATTTTGGTCACTATTATTACAACACTCTGTATATTTATAACTATCTTGTTATAATATGATCATTAAATTAGCATTACATATTTATTTTATACATTTGGCCACAGCCCTACTTCACTACAAGCCGTGAACAAGGAAATCTGGCAACTATGCCTTCAGATCTAGCGACACACGTTTAGTCATATGATTTACGTTGAATGACCTGTTTCTCTGTTGTGTTATTGTGAATAAATCAATTTTTTTGAAAGAAAATATTGTTAAGATAAAGACTAAACCTGTAAAGGTCTTACTGTGTGAAATTTGTGAGTGACCGGGACAGTTTTTTTCCGCAGACATTGCGTAAAAACAAGAATATCTGCGGTGAAAAGTGCCGGTGTTATAAAGTACTTAAAGTAAATGGCGGCAAATGAACTTGACATTTTGTGGTGGTGCTTTTTAAAAAATAATTAAAATTGAAAGTGTGTTTTAATGATTCGTGTTTGGCTTTAATTTTGAAGGTATTTTTTAGTTATTTTTTAAAAACAGTAACAAATATAGCATTGGAAATTACCGTAAGTACGTAGGTATACATTTTGGAATTTTGTCGTTCGTTTTGATTTTTTGTTAGCGTTGCATAGGTACTTGGTGCCTGCTTATTAGATACTATTTAGTTACTGTTATTATTATTATTTTCCTGGTAATCTTATCGGTATTTTCTCAATTTAATTAATTTACCATGCCAAGTCCTTGTTGTGTGCCTGGGTGCAAATCCAATTATAAAACTTCTCTTGATGCGGAGAACCAGCTGTATCTGTTTTCACCTTTCCAAAGGACGAAAACCTTAAAGCCAAATTGGTTAGGAATATTCCTAGACAGTCATGGTCACCTCAAAATATTCTGTGGTTTGCGCTAAGCATTTTGTAGAAAGTGACATTATTAGAGAGGATGATTATCGCTTGCCAGATGGGTCAATGCAAAAGGTACCTACCAAAACTAGACTAAAGTTAAATGCAGTGCCTAGTATTTTTCCAAATTTACCACATTACTTCTCAAAACAGTCCCTGTTTCCCGAAAAAGTGCGTGAAAGCTTGGCATAAACTTGAAAACAATAATGGTCGCCTTACAAACGACACCTATTCTGCACTTTGCCAAAGTACCTCTGTTTTACTAGAAATAATTGACTATTCATTTTCAAAATTTGATTTGTCGTATATTTTACCAGGTAAATTTACTACTGAAAAGTTAGAAAAGATTTGGTAAATACAGACTTCTCGGAGGTTGTAATTACAATGTTAGCTTTGATGATATTTTAAATGCTGAGAAAAAATTAGACTCAAACATATATTTAGAAGCGCTGCTGATGGTAATTTCTCTTTAGCTGAGATTAAAAAACAGGGAGACAGCTGTATCCAGGAAAATGATCTTGATTGACAATACCTCAAAATAATTACACTGAAAATTTTTGTTTTTACTTGAAACTGAATACCTAAATGAATATGAAATTGACAAATCGGTACAAATTTATATAGCCGGTTATGCTGCCCACAAAATTGTAAAAAATATAATAATTGTAACATCTGTGTTTCTTTTCTTGTTGAAATAAGGGAACCTAATTGACGACGAATACTTGATTGTCTACAACGTGGCGGTTTAAAGGTTCCTACAGAAATTGTTAAAGACGTTCTGTTCCATATGTGCGCGATTTTTGAGAAAATTATTAATGACCCTGATACTGAGAGTGACTTCCTAAAAATGGAAAATCAAAAAGCTATCCTGTGTGATCTAACCAATTTAAGCACTAGACAACATGAAGGCTTTAATGATTTATGCTCGCAATGTATTTGTGGTAACGAGAACAAAAATATGTTCATTATGATGTGCTCTATATTTTCAAACATTCTTTAAATAATTATGTTAAAAAAGAAATAACAAAATGCCACAGAAAAATCGGAAAAGGCTGAGTCAAAAAACAAAAAAAGGAAATAGACACATTTAATAAATAAATAAACAAAACTAAAACTAAGTACAATTACTAACTAAATGTTAAATTACACTTGTTTCCTTTACAACAGCATCATGTTCTTATGCCTTGACCTATGCACATAAATTAATTTGTTTTAGAGTTTAAATATTATATAAATATATTTATTTTTTCAATTATTATACTGATTTAATTATTTTAATGGAAATATCAATACTATTTACGCGATCTTTGAATTGAGCCTTAAATGAATTTAAAAATACGCGCCTCGATACCCGGATTACGCTCATCGCGCTCGAGGGAAACCGATCTGAATCTCTTGCCGGTTGCGGCGTTGCCAAGTGGTTGTTCACGGCTTGTAGTGAAGTAGGGCTGTGATTTGGCCTTCCACTTATCTTTTTAGATTTATTACAGTCAAGAACAGTTTTCTCCGATATTTTCCGAAGTGAATTTCTGTGATTTTTTTTTTCTTGTGTATTTAAAGTTTGCAAAATGTCTCATTCTGTTTATCATAGGTACCTTATGCCTTTTTCTTGGTTTAAATCCAATTTTTATATTTATATGACCCATTTTACCATTGAAATTTATGTTCTTTTATGTTTTTCCCTTTTCTTTATATGTTATAATAAAATTTTTTATTTAATATTTTTCCATAAAGGGTTTTACTTTCAAATTTCCCCCAATTAAATAAATTTTTTTTTTGAAAAATTTTTTT
>JAHBCN010017918.1:0-17715 GCA_019359885.1 Listronotus oregonensis
GCTCCATAACGTCCAATCCACTGTTGGCAAATTATCTTGCGATACGTTTCGAGTGGCAATTCTTCTAAAATGTCCTCAATATCGTTTTCAAGAAGATTGAGATATCTTTCTCCAGTTAAGGATCCCTTATATAATATTGGCCCGACAATTATATTGTTAAGCACACCACACCAGACATAAGGAGAAGACCTCCTTTGGTATTTAATTTCTTGAAATTTTCTGGGATTTTGTCTTGCCCAGCTGTGCGTATTGCGTCGGTTAAACATTCCCGATGTAGTGAACATAGCTTCATCCGTCCAAAGAATCGTTTGAGACCGGGTCGGATCGTTATCTTGTTCATGGATTAAAATTTGGGAAACAAATTGAAAGCGAAGTCTCTTTTGTTCACGTGTTTAATGCTGCACTGGAAGAACGTAATATGGAAGAAGCTTAAAATATTTCAGTGTTCTCTGAATCATAGGTTACTCTTCTTCTTGCAGGGCCATACCTCAAGTCTCTAACTGCGTCAGTAATTGACTTCACGGGATACAAAGTAAAATAATTCAGAATAGCTCGATCCCGGTTTTTTTTTCTCATTGTAGTCCATTTTCTAATATGTAACGATTTTGTTTCTTCGAATAAGACCTTTAGTTTTAAAATCGTTTTTACTGATATATTTCGGTGGAAATTTGCAACATATCTTTATATTATATTTAAAGCCGTTCTTCTGTTAAAAAACCTCATTGTAAAACTACTCCAAAAAGTAATAAACGTAAATTTAAAATTCTTGACTTTGACAAATAAGCACCTCTGACCTCAGGCGAAACTATCCTTATAGTATCATGCAGTTTTTAGACAATTGCAGCAGAACGGCAGGAAATAAACCCAGCAATCCCTATATCACCAAATTCCTCGTAAAAATATCTATCTAAGGATTTTCTGATTGGATTATTGAATTCTACGGCAAAAAATACACGAAATGGTCATATTCGTTTTTTAAAAAAGTACAGGGAAGTTCAAAAATAAAGCCCTGTTTACTTTCAAATAAATAATCCTGTACTTAGAACTCAGCCTTCGTGGACTGTTAGAAGATAAAAAAAAATCCCTACCTTCCGCCCCTGTAATGTAAATTACTATTAATTACAACCTAATTTAAAAATACAAAACAAATCATTTCAATTACTTTAAATAATTATTTTTCCGCGGGCTCCTGCCTCCACACCGAATCTCCATACACGTCCTTGACACGAGAAACGACAAAAAAGTGAGCTTTTCGTGTTTGACTGTAACTAGGTGCCTGTTAATGCATGCCATCATTATTATAATGGTTCGTGCGTGTAAGGCACGCCCGTCGTGGGTTCTTATAGTCCCATGATTACACCGTAGAAAACTATTACACCGCTGAATTATTCTCGTTTTAACAATATTTTATTCGTGTTCGAACCAGGTGCTTTATGACTTTTTCGTTTTGTTCCGAGCGAGTTAATTTTCTGTAACATGGGTTTTGTGGCAATTTTCTTTAAAAACAATCATATCTAATGTTGTGCTGAGTTGTAGTTACAAGTTAATCTTAAAGTCGTTATGATGGGTATATTGTTTTACGTGATCAAAAAATATGGGGCGATGATTTAAATGATCTTCATTGAGGAAATTCTATTTTATTTGTAAATATTTGTGAGTTAATTTCCACCACACCAAATTTTGTCGGTTAAGGGGGAGGTTAAGTTTGTTTGGTCAAAAAAAGGCCTATTTTCAAGAATTTTTTATAACATATTGTTATTATAGATTTTTTTTAACCTTGCTCCGATTGACCTCAAAATACAATATTCTCGAGATGTAGCCCAGTAACTAAAGACCAGAAAGTACCCAAAGCTTTAAATAAATCTGTAGTTTTTATTTGTGGCGCAATTCTTAGGTCTTCGCGGATTCTTTCGAGCGAGAAAAAGTTTATCACAATTCCGACGTGGGAACCCTCTGAAAATGGCCCCCCAAAACCTCAAAAATGAGTTTCCCGCGAATATCTGCCAAAATATGCGAATTAGAGAATTTTTATTCAGACAAAAAATGAAGATCACCTCGAAATCTACAAAAATGGTCCTTTCCATTTTTTTTCGCAACATCAATATGATCCGCAAAAACGGCGGTCAAATACGCAAAACATTTCACACTGAATAGATGTGGTAGTAGTAGTTTCTTACTAAAAAAGCAGATAGGCAAAACCATTTTGTATCAAAAGGCAAGAAAGATGTTAAAGGAAATTTTCTGGGATCATTGAACACCTGCTAAGGTCTCATTATAAAAAAGAAATGTTAATAACAAACCATTTTTTCAAAAAATATCAATAAATTAATAAAATACTCCCAAAATACTGTGAAAAAACAACTTTGACTGCTTTTTTTAATATCCTAGAAAAGTCAGAATAGATACGGATTTCCCATTCCTATGAACTGTAAATGATTAAAAAATGTACATTATTGCCCGAGTAATGGAACAATTCCGCTCGCTTATAAGTGCTTTGCTTTCACTTTTCTTGGCCTCCGTCGGTGAACGTTCAGCCAGCTCTCCCCTTTCCAGACACACGTTGTTATCAACGTGAGCTTTCCCAGGCTTTGTAGATGGAACTTCTGGATAGTCGGGTTCTGTAACCCCCAGAAATTCCGAACTTTTCCAAAACTTAAATTCTTAACAAAAAAAATTATCGACGCAGGGCACAAACAATGGCGATCCAACCAGGGACTGTTTCTGGTATCACGCATAACCGTTTTCTGTTAGTACTGCCCCTCCATTAGGAAAATCTGTCGTGCGTGGGGCCCTCAGAAAGGAACAGGTATAGGAATCTTCGTTCACAGCGCTTAGCCCCAGAAGAAGGACTCCATCGTTTGGCTTGAGTTTCTCCTTAATCCCCGATGGCAAAAGCTGTTGGTACAGCGCCTTTAGCCGCCTTCCCGGAAAAAACTATGTAGTTTTTTATCGCGAGCACTTCACTGATCGGAGGTCAAAAAGGAACTACAAGCGCTTATAAGTGAATCCATGAAGATAGCGGCATTTTAGCGGTAGAGCGGCAGCTGAAATGAGGAAACTTTTGGGTCCCGTTATCTGGAAAACTATCGATTTTTTGAAAAAATATAAGGACCATTTTGGTAGATTACAAGGCGATCTTCTTTTTTGTCCTAACAAAAATTCTCCAATTCGCATATTTTGGCAGATATTAGCGGGAAACCCATTTTTCCGGCTTTGAGGGGCCATTTTCAGCCCTTTACCACCTGTTAATGTTGATAAACTTTTTTTCGTTCGAAAGCATCTTCGAAGACATAAGAATTGCGCCACAAGGAAAAACTGTACAGATTTATGTACAGGTTTGTCCCTTCATTTACTGAACTATTTGTTTGGCGGTATTTAAGAGTCGGATTTCTTATATTTTTTATTCTGTGCTTAAATAAGTAGTAGCGTCAATTTTAGTTGAAAGTTCTTAAGAACAGCTCCGATTTTGATCATTTTTTTTTAATAATTTTGTTTTTCTATATTATTCAAATTCAGAAACCTTTTGGAGGGGTAAACAAACATTTATAGTTTTTAAACAGTATTTGTGATATTTAAATGAAGTTTTTTTTTTTAAATCGGTCTAACTTCATAAAATTCATTTTCGTCATTTTTTACACAGAATTTTTTTTAAAGATAATTTAATTTCGTACAAAAACAGTTTTATAATAATTTTTTGTATTTTTCATAGTTTCCAAGATATCGTGAACAGAAATTTTACTCCATTTTCATATTGACATTTAATAAATATACATAAAAAAATTTGAAACTTATTTATTTATGTATTTAGGATTTAAACAACTCTGAGAAACATTCTATATTAAATATTTAAGAAAATATGATAATATTTAAATAAATAAAATTTTATGAAGTTAATTTTTTTTTACTTTACTTATATATACAAAAAATAGGAAATTTAATTTTAATTCATATTTTGCGTATCGGAAAGTTCGTCTTTTTCAGGTGGTGGTGGGTGATTATCGCAATCACTTCCACTGCAAACAATGCAAGCCGGTGAGCAATAAAGACCACTTTTTCTGTAGCCATATCATGTTGTGCAGGAGCAAAATATGATTTCTAAGACATTTTCAGGTGCTGCTGGTTGCGTCATTTTTACTGGTTTTAAATAATCGTCTTTTTGCCAACCCCATTTTTCGGGAGGGATTAGAGAATTAATTTTCCATTGCAGAACTTGTAAGTAGACTCTTTTGATTGTTTTGCTGCATCCTTTGTCGTAGGTGGTAAATGAAGTTGTACACTTTTATTTTTGAAGCTAATGCTATGAAACGTTTGTATCGGAGTTCATTCAGATTTTTGGCAGTTTTAGCACCATACATTGTGAGTATACAACTTCAAAGTATTTTTTCATTTTTAGCCTCTTAGAAAACAAAAATCTTAGTTTTACATTTTCGTTGGTTTGTTGGTCTACTATTATACCGGGTGACACAGCGGACATAACTTTTTTATTTATAAGAAGTAATTTTTAAAATTCAGGTGATACACCTGTCATAAGCACCAGCGTTTAATGACTAAATAAAACCATTTTTTTCACTTCCAGTTTAACCGGAAGTATCCCCAAATTTCAAATTTTAAATAGCACACTGTATATATTTTTAGCCTTCCTGATCTGCCTCAAAATTCTCTTTTTAACCATGTGTCACACATGTCATTTAATTTTAAAATGGCTGCCAAAATCAATTTTCTTCCCAAAAGTTTAGTAGGCCATGATGTGACAATTACAAATTATCAGCATGTAAAGGGCGTTAAGATGTAAAGTATAAGGTGTAAACATAATTTTGATTTTATTAATTTTTATTTATTTAAAAACAAAATATTTTAATTTTAGAAATTATTTTTATAACGCCTATAATATCTTCAGTACTTCATCGCATTAATTATTATTAATCGAATAAACTCGTTGTAAGGCATTATTTTTGAGTGGTTTTTAAAAAAACATTTCCATATCATCAGGTGCTAAGAGTCTACTTACAAAGCAATGGAAAATTAATTTTTTAATCCCTCCTGAAGAATGGGGTTGGCAAAAAGACGATTATTTGAAACCAGTAAAAATGACGCAATCAGCAGCACTGAAAACGTCTTAGAAATCATATTTTGCTCTTGCAAAACAGGATGCGGTTCAGCATGTGGCTGCAGAAAAGTGGCCTTCATTGCTTAACGACTTGCATTGTTTGCAGTAGAAGTGACTGCAATAACGACCCACCAATTGAAGAAGATGAAATCTCCGATACGCAAAATATAAATGAAAATTTTATTTTCTATTTTTTAAATATGTGAGTAAAGCAAAATTTTTTAAACATTTAATAAAATATTTCAAAAATTCTAATAAATAACTCTTTATGATTTTTTTTATTCGAACTTTCCCCTTTTTTTAATATTCAATATAAAATAATATTTTTTAAATTTATAACTTGAAAAATTACTTTTAAACTTCCACAATTTTTTATTTAAGGGTTTTTATTTAACAAAAAAAAACTCGACATGTTTCCAAAAACTGTTTTTTTCAAAGGTTTAAGAGACTGGGGATTATATAAACTAAAACTTACAACCAACATTGTCACAAATAAACAGGTAGATATTTACAATGGAAAAACCTAATTATTATTTTTATTAATAAAAAGATTCAATAACGGAGGAAAATTTAAGTCTAATTGATTGTTTAAAAGAATATTGGAATTTTTGAGCTTGTTTATTTCCTGGATTCTAGCAAATTTAATTTTACACTTTTGTTTTCAATATGTAGAATGTCATAGTTAAAATTAAAAATGTTGTTCTTCTAAAAAATGGTTGGGTAATTAGAATCTTTTTTCTTTTTAAAAAACTAGAATAATGTTCATTAACACGTTTATCGAAATTCCTACCCGTTTGTCCTATTAAATTTTGGACAGTCATTCATTTTAATTTATAAACACCCGATTTCTTTCCTTTAAGGGTTTTTAGTTTTATTTTTTTTAATAACCCTAAATTATTAAGGTTTAAAGGCAACATTAATATTTAAGTGTTTTAAAAAGTACCTATTTTACTACTAATTGCCAAGTATGTAATCACTTTGTAATTATTTTTGGTTCTTTTATGGTGGGATAAACTAGATTTTTTTCTTTTTTTTTTTTGTTTAACATTTTTTCAATTATTTTTAAAATTATCCATTATTTACGGCAATTTGTTTAATTATATTTAATTCTTTTAAGGGTAATTTATTTTGAGGGTCTACTGAAAAAGAAGCTAATTTTTTTTGTATTGGATGACATGAAGTGTTGTGAATGGTAATATCAGTATGGTAGGTTTATGGAAAACAGAAAAGTCATGTTTATTGTTGATTTTATTGATCTAGGTCAAGAAAGTTTATCAATTATTCTGCTCTTTTTCTATTGTAAATTTTATGTTTTCATGTATGCTATTTATAAAATCAAAAAACTATCTATTTTTTGTCTCTCAGTGCCCGTAACAACTAGATAGTTTCTTGAACAAATAGCATACATGAAAACATAAAATTTAAAAAAAGGCAAATAACATAACGACCAATAATAAAATCAACAATAATACTGATTTCTTTACCTTCATAATAACATAAATTTAAACCTTTTTTCATATGATTCATCGATTTAATTACCCTAAATAAAGTTAACTTTCAAAAAGAATTAAATATAATTAAACAAATTGCCGTAAATAATGGATACACTTCAAAAATAATTGAAAAAATTTTAAACAAAAAATTATATAAAAAAGCAATAAATCTAGTTTACCCCACCAAAAAAAGGCCAAAAAATTTTAAAATTGATTACATATTTAAATATATTAAAATGGTTTTTTAAAAACTTAAATATTAATGTTTGCTAAATCCGTTAATAATTTAGGGTATATTAAAAACAATAAAACTAAAACCAATAAAGGAAAGAAATCGGTTTTTATAAATTAAAATGTAATTCCCTTTCGGAAAACGGTAGGTTCGATAAATTTAATAACAACTAGTTTTGTTAAAAAAAAAAAGGGTTCTAATTATTAACCTTTAATAGAATTCTATTTAATTAACAAAGAAAAAAATTAAAAATTTAAAATCCATAAATAAATAACCCAAAAAACCAAACAAACAATCTTTTTTTAAATTCTTCTCCGTTATTGAATCTTTTTATTAAATAGGAAAAAATATAATAATTATTTTTTTTCTATTGTAAATATCTACCTGCTTATTTGTTTAAGTTTTGGTTTTTTTATAAATAATACCAGTCTTTTAAAACTCTTTAAACAACAATTTCGAAAATGTCGGTTTTTTGTAATAAATAAAACTTAAAAATTAAAAATTGTGGAAGTTTAAATTTACCAAGTTATCACTCCTCTAAATTATTTAATCATTAGAATCCTACATTATCCCTGATTTAACATATGCTAGGAAAGAATTTTAGGAAACTCACCCCCTAAACGGGAGAATGGGGGGTGAAAGTTTGTATTGAACTTTATCATTTCTGGACTTAGAAGTATAAAAATTAATATTTAGACTTTTGATAATAATTAAAAATGATCAAGTGTAATATTTTTTAGATTACATTTGTTGGGGAGTTTATAATGGAGATGAAGTTGTAAATATGGGTGTTGGTAATTAAACTTCAATTCCCAGAAAAATAGGAGACTTTAGCTAAAAATGGTTTTGGCTTTCCCTCCCCTAAAAGGGTAGAATGGGGAAAAGTAAAAGTTTGTGTGGAACTTCGTCATTTCTGGATTTAGAATATCAAAATATTTGGAGGTTATTAATTACGATTAAAAATTATCTGTTTTAACATTTTTGAAGTTTAAATATGACAGTTGGTAATTATGTTTCTGGTTCGCAGAAAAATATGAGACGTCAGCTAAAAAAATTTTTTGAAAACAATTTGATTTGCTTATACGTTTTGACAGGACCTTGACACGTATTCATATTTTTGCGTCGCCTTATTTAAATCAAAAATACTTTAAATACAGGATATACAGAAAAGCAAAAACATGAAATAATACGTCCTTTCTATGCAAACAATGAAAATGTCTGGCAAATTCGGTACGAATATCCCAACGTTTTCTCGGACAACAAATACATTTAAAAAACTATATTGTCCGTCGATGTAGGGAAAGGGAAAAGGGTTTAAAAAAAACAGTGGCCACAAAGATTAGATGGCCTTTCAATACCTGATTTAAATTCTCTAAATGTATTTTGTGGGGTTACTTCAAAAAAATTTTTTTTTTATGAGATTATATGAACATACTAAGAAAAAAATTGAAAATACAATTATGTTACTTAATAGGAACCAGTCCGATATTGCTTTCAAGCGATCATCATATAAATTGTATTTTTAATTAAAAACTTGAATATTTTCAACACGGCTAGAAATTCCAGCAAAGTATATACACTGCACCGCAAAATTAACGCATAATTTTTTAAAATTTAAAATTGGCCTGATAAAATTTTTTCAACGGACGCCAATGAATTTAAATTATTTCCTTATGATATATTTTGAATATTTTCGGAGAATGTTTTTTTATCCAGTAGGCAAAAAGCGGATTTTGTTTACAATATCAAAAACATGATAACTAAACCAGATTTCTTAAGGTGCATTTTTGCCACTTAGATGCGTGTAGTTTGCTTTGTACGCTTGTATTGACAACTTTAAGATTCGTATAATTAAAAATGGCTCAAAACGTTCGTGAAATTAGAAATCTTTCGGCTGAGGAATGTGCTGCTGCCATAGCGCTTGTGGAAGAAGGATTGTCGCAAGTTCAAGTAGCACTTCGAATTGGAGTGTCCCAATCTGCTGTATCCAGAGCATTGGCACGATTTCGCGAGACCAACAGTAATGAAAGAAGACGTGGACAAGGACGCCATAGGGTCACAACACCTAACCAAGACCGATTTTTGCGATTACAGGCCTTACGAACTCGGTTTGTTACAAGCACTGCACTGCAGCAAGAATTTTCCGCAGGTATAATTACCGTATTAGTCAAGATACAGTGCGAAGAAGGTTGGCAGAAGTCGGAATTACTCCCTATCAAGCAGCAACAGGTCCCCTTCTAACCGCAGACCATCGAAGGCAGCGTCTTCAGTTCGCTCAAGAGCATCGAAATTGGGAGAACACGACTGGAGCAATGTATTGTTCACTGATGAGTCAAGATTTTGTCTTTTTAGTGATGATCGCCGTAGAAGAGTATATCGACGTCCTGGTGAACGATACGCTCAATGCAACATGGTTGGAAGAGTAAGCTATGGTGGAGGTTCTGTTATGGTATGGGGTGGCATTAGTTTGGAAGCCCGCACGGAATTGGTTGTCTTTCTGAGAGATCGTCTGACAGCTGATCGATACATAACGCACATTTTAGAACCCCATGTGATGCCATATGCCCCCTTTATTGGACCTGAATTTTTGTTAATGCACGATAATGCACGTCCACACGTTGCCAGAGTCGTACAAAATTACCTCCAGGAGGTCGAAATTGCCATTTTACCTTGGCCAGCAAGGAGTCCTGACCTTAACCCTATTGAACACCTATGGGACAATATGGGTCGTAGGGTTAGAGCCTTTTTACCTCCACCCCGAGACCTTAATGAACTTTCTTTAGTATTAAGTCAAATCTGGGATCACATGGATCAGGATGCCATCAGAAACCTAATTTTAAGTATGCCTAGAAGATGTGAAGCAGTAATAAGGGCAAGGGGAGGCAATACACGTTATTAAATATTGTAATTTTATACCAAATTCGAAATAAAAAATTTCGTTTACTAACCATTTTTTCAATATGGTAAAAAAATCTGCTTTGAAATTATTTGAACCATTTTTATTTACTGAATATATGGAAAATATATCATAAACAAATAATTAAGACCCATTGGCGCCAGTTAAAAAAAAATAATAGGCCAATTTTTCAATTTTTTAAATTATGCGTTAATTTTGCGGGGCAGTGTATTTTTGAAAAGAGAATAAATAGATCTTTTACTTTAAATAAAATCATACAGAGTGTTCCATTTAAAAAATATATCTTACTCATTTTTCTTAACTTTTTGATGATCATCTGTTTCTTTCGTTATGCTTAAAATATAATAGTTGAAAAACTACAAAACTTTTATACAAAAGGTTTGTTGCTATCCATTCTATTTATCGTTGCAAGTGGGTGTCAAAAAATAAATGAAAACCCTGTTTATCAGCTACAGTAAATTGTGGTAAAAATGTATAAAATTTGTACAGTAACGGCCATTAAATCTTGGGCAATTCTTTTTCCTTTCGTAAAATAGGCTTATGCCACCTTTTACTGAATATTAACGTCTTTAAAAAACCTAATAAAAAACAGGTGTCCGTTGTCAGTGTCTGAAAATATTTTTTAAATTCCAAACTTAACTTTGGATCAAAAAGTATTAAGTATTCATTATATTGAGCAGAGAGGTTGGCCAGAAAGGGATGTAGCGGAAAAGCTCAACATCCCAAAGAGTACTATTCATTTTGTTAAAAAAAAATGCAGGAAACACACTTTGAGAGAAGAGCTGGAAGTGGTCGCCCCAAACTATCGAATCAAGAACAAGACAAATATTTAGTTAATGTTTTAAGAAACCAACCATTTAAATTTGTAGTTACAGCAAAAACGGAAAGCAATTTCCCAGCATCGGTTAGAACGACACGGCGAAGAATAAGGCAAATATCCGAATTGCGCTGCCACCCGGCAGCCTTAAAACCGTTTTTAATAAATGGAAATAATGAACAACGCTTTGGATTTGCTCTAAAATTTTATTTGGAACCTCCGATGCGATTCTGGTAAATGTTTGGGGGTGGCTGAGTGCACAAGGACTTAGTGATGTAATTTTATTGAAGGAATGTTCAATGCGGAGGTATATATAGATCTACTACTGAATATCATGCTTCCTTCTGTACTGGATCGAATTCCGGACAGAAATTTTATCTTTCAGCAAGATAAGTGTCCCGTTTATACGCCCCGGCAGGTCCATGAATGGAAGGAAGAGCAGCGTATCAGGGTTTTACCGTGGCCCGCACATAGTCCGGATTTAAATGTTATGGAAAATGTTTGGGGCTTATTAGTTAAAAAAAAAATGGGGAAAATGAATTTAGGCCGCCAAATGTAAACAAACTTAAGGATACAATTTTCGAGGCGTGGAATGAGTTACGAGGAAACCCGGACTACGCCCGGGCTTTGGTCCATTCGATGCCTGGAAGGCTAAACTCGTTCTTAGAAGGATATTTAAGTTTGTTTGAATTTATTAAATTGTGAATTAATTTATTAATTTGTTAGTTTCTATAAAATATAATTATTTTCTTTTACCTTTTGCTTTATTTATAGTAATTAAAAGTAAAACAAGGTAAAAAAGAGCGATTTACAAAAATTGGCAGAAAATTCAAAATCTGACAGTTTTTTTGCCAAAAATTTAATGGCCGTCACTGTACAATCAAAACTAGTGACCTGGCAACGATGAATTTAAGTAACTTAGTTTGTAAATGTAGCAATTCTACGAAACTGCAGCCACTATGTTTTGTAAAACTACTGCGATAGGAAACAATGTAATGTGTTTTATTTACCAATGTTATTTTTTGTATTCAAAAATCCGGTTTAATTACGCAAAATAAACATGTCAAAACGACTAAAAGCAAACCACCGCCTAATGTACGAGGCGTAAGTGGCGCTTATAAAAAACAAGAACGGAAGAGCACAAAGCGATTTTAAATCATGCGATAATGACTTAGCACCTTGTTTATACGGTCGATTGATGGTTTTTTCGCACGTCCAAATTATAGCGCGCGCGGAAATTTACGAGGTGATTTGGAAACTCACATTAACTAGCTTCTAACCATGTTGCCTTAAATAATTTTCTTATAATACCAGCTGTGAGGTACGCCCACAGGCAAAAAAAAATACGCTAGAGCAGAAACGGCATCGGCATCACTTGAGACTAGTTCTTTGGTAAACATTGTAAATTAGCCCAAGCTTTACCTTTTTTGGTTAAATGTGCGAGTAGTCCAGGAAACAAACCATAGAATGACTTGAAATTTTGGCAGTAGGTAGGGAATGGCCCAAGGATTAAAATCTATATTATGCCGAAGGGCGCCTTTACCATGGAGGTGGTTGCCAAACCATCTTGAGGGTGATTTTTTTATATTTTGACCACAGGAATAGGTAGAAAAATTGATTTCTAAGCCTAAAATGTTCCATGCATTTTTTTTGCAAGATGCATACATTCGTGATCGAAAGTCGAAGTTTTTCGTCGATAAAATCAACGTTTTTAATCGATTTTTTGCACATAACTCGATAAGTACGCATCTTATAAAAAAAACTGTGAAAACCAAAATTGTAGCTCTTAAAAAAACAAATAAAATGTTTTTTTTTTAATTGCTGTGGGACCAATACAAACCAAATTGTGATTTGTTAAAGGTTAGCTGTTATTCATCAAACACAAAATTTCAGAGTTTCAAAGGCAAATAACGCAAAATCTACGAATTTTTCGAGGAAAACCAATAATAACTTTTTTGAAGAATTTGCAAAGACCTTTCTTTTTTTAAAAAAGGTATGTATCGTAAAAGTTGAGTGAGTTATGATTAAAATAAGGTTAGACCAAAATTTTTAAGTGCAAAAATCTTTGAAAACAAACCTCTAATAGCCCCTTAATTAAAATGAGTCGTAGCCTAGAGTTGCCGCGAGACACGAGATACAAGACGTCTCGTCTCGTCTCGAAGCCATTTTGTCTCGTCTCGAGACTACTTTTTCTTGAATTTCGAGATGAGACGAGACGAAATAAAATCCTTCGAGACAAGCTCGAGGCGAGACGAGACGAGACATCTCGAAAATTTTAATGACTTAAAACTTAAGTGAACTAACTGTAATAAATCTCCAATAATATATTTCTAGTTCTTAAGAATTATACAGGTTGTTTAAGGTTTAGTGTTACAAACTTCGACAGCATTTGGATCTTACAGGAAAATTAAGTCGTCTAGAGAACGTGGTTTCCATAGTAAATTAAAAATACGAAATTTCAGAAATAATGAAGGTTTATTAAATTAATATTTAATTTTAGTTAATAAACTTTATCTACGTTTTTTATTCGTGAAATATTCTCTCTAAATACCGCTCGTGCTTTAAATATTTAACAAGATAATTTTTTACTCATGCGTGTTTTCTTTAAAAATTTCACTCGTCCCTCGGACTCGTAAAATTATAAAAAAACACGCTATTGTTAAAATAATTATCGGTAATTTTTAAAGCAACTTTCTATTGATTCCCCGATAAAACAACTTAAAAAAATACAACTATTTTGTCTCTTGATTTCTTTTTTATTAATTTTGCTTTGTTTCATAAAAAAAAAATAAAAACTAATTTTCTTTTTTTATTTTTTTACCCTTTTGAAAAGTAGGAGTTTTACTTTGTCTCTCGAAAAAAACTCAAATAACGAAAAAGTTGTATTTTAAGTTGTTTTATCAAAATAATTGTTTTAAAAATTATGTACAATTAAAGCTTCTTTTTAATTTTAGGACCCTGCGTATTTCCAATTTCGAAACGATGCATATCCGGACTTATGTTTATAGAGACTTTGTTTGCAAGATCTAACTGCTGTTAAAGATTTTAAAACTATTGCTCAAACACCCTGTATAATTATAAGAAAAATTTCTAGAAAACATTTTACCTGTGTTTTGTAATAGAGTTTATGACTTATGTTCCATTATCTACTACCAAACTATAACCGATTTAAATTAATTAATTTTGAAAAAAATGGAGCTGCAAGTAAAAATCAAATTTCAGAATTTTTATAATAAATGACCTTTCCTTGAAAATAACTTGAAAACTAAGGGAGATACGTAAAATTTACTAAGGTATCAAATTGTAGCTTTTTAAATTACAAATATTTTGCTTTTTTAAATTTACTTTATGACGGAAATTAAGTGACATATAAACGTTTAACACGCGTGTGTATGGACGAGCACTACCTTGTTTCGGCCCTTTAAACTCAGCCCTGTAACTCACCCCTTTAAAAAAGTAAGGGTTTTAAACACTTTTAATATATAAGAACTTATAGCTCTTGAAAAACCAACAAGATGGTTTTGTTAAAAAACTTTTTATCACAAAAACTGAAGGGGTTATGCTTAAAAAAACAATTTTTTAGAGCATTTTAAAAGCAATTTAATGCATTTTTTTAAAAATCCGCGCTTTTGTACTATTTTTTGCATTGTAATATTGTAAGGAGTGGATTTTTGAGAACTAAACAATTTTAAAATTAAATTAGTAATACTTTTGAGCAGTCAATTTTTTTTAATTACAACCCTGTGACAAAATGTTAATTTTTGTAGGGTAAACAACTTTTTCATTAAATCATAATAAGGCTTAATTTTTAAAGGTTGAAATATATTAAATCATGTTTCAAAGAATTAAATATTTATTTTTCAATTTATATGAGCCTAATTTTATGTAACTTAAGCTTCAATATGAAAATTTTAAAGGTTTTTGCAATAAGGGGTAGTTTTCACTCCCTAAAAAATAAAAAGCGCAGTATAATGGAGATTTTGAAGAGGAGGGTAAGTTAGGCTTAATCTCAAATTTTTATGGAAAACACTGTGATAATGTATTAATTTTTTAGGGTAAATATATATTTTTTTAAAATCATAAGGGCTGAAATACTTCAAATAATGTTTCAAAAAAACAAAATACTCCTTTTTTAACTTATTTAAGTCAAACTTAAAATGGTAAAATCAAAATTTAAAAATTTTCTCTCGCTGAAGAGATACGGGGAAAATCAAAATATTGTTAATTTCAAAATGACCCTATATTTTCTTAGTTAAAAGAGATCCAAAAAATGTTTTACACAAAAGTTTCTTTATAATGATTATTGAATAATATGCCGTTTTCAGAATAAATATACGGGATCAGTCAAATATGGCATATTAAATTGTCTTTTCAAAAATTTAACACACCATGGATAATATTGGTGTTATCTATGCGATTTATTTAAACATTATTACTTTAAACCACAGTAGGCTATGAAACAAAAACTAATATCCTAGAAATAAAACTATGTTGACATTCTAGTTGTTATTAACATTTAACGTCAATTTAATTTTTACATATTAATTTGTGAAAATTACTTTACTAGCACTAACAATTACGGAGATACCCTATAAAAATGTCGAAAGTGAGACACCCTGTACTTAGGTTTCATACAAGACGCCTGGATTTATCTCCAAATACAAAACCTGTATAGTATAATCAATTAAAAACTTACCCTTAATCGCTGATCCGCCACAGTCCACACCCTAGTTGCATAGTCGTTCGACGCTCCCAAAACTAGCGATCCGGATGTGTCAAAATCGACAGCCATGACACCAGCGTTACTGCCCACCAAAATGCCTTTGTTTTCTTGTGTTCCTAAAACCAAGCAGATATATGCCATTTAAATATGGCAGTCAGTGCAGCAAAAGTATATAAATAAGTGTCACAAATATGCTACACCCATTGTAAGCACAGTATTCCAAGCAGAAATTGCAGCAATACAGCACTATACCAGGAAGATCGGAGGAAAAGGTAGACAACGAAAGAACTCTGTCATCTATTGAGACAATCAAGTCTCAAAAATTACCATATTGAAGTATAGTGGGCTGGGGTTTCGAAAAAAACAGATGATATTCAACAATATCTTTACATAATATTTTGAAAAAATCCTAAAGTTATATTTTTGAAATAAATTCTATGTAGCAATTACTTTTTTTCTAATTTTGACATAAAAAGGGGCATTTTTCAAAACTGACCGGCAAATTTAAACGTTTTACTTATTAACACTAAGTAAGACTTTTTAAAACTAGTTGCGAAAAGTCCATTTTATCACCAGTTTCACTAAGAAAATATGAACAAATATGTAATAAAACAATCAAGTTAATAAAAAAATCGTAACTAACAACATCAAGAACCTTAACAAATGTTTTAATTGTAAATGTTTACAGCACGATTAGTACAATTCCTAAAGTTTAACTATTCCACTAGAGGACAAAGTTTTATTGGTATTTGAGGCTGAGAAATATTAGTTATTCCTACTTTACTGTACTCCCCAAAAATGGTTTAAGCTATTTTTTTTTATTGAATTTTCTACGTAACCCTCCGCTACCGTATTTGATTTCCAACCTCAGTGTTGTCTTATTTTTAGAAGGTCAGCACCAGAATCTGCCAATAGTGTAGCAGATGATCTGAGGAAGCAATGAACAGTGAATAAGTCTGGATTTGATAATCTTGGAAATTTTGCAATATTTTTAGGTATTACACAAAACGTATTTATTCCAATAGGCTGCAAATAACATTTTTCCTGAGCGTATTTAATAAAGAATCTATCATGCTTAATGTCTTTTTGTCGTAAACGCATATATATTTCCTTACGATTTCTACAAAATCGAGCTCCTCTATGTCCCCTTCTGTAATAGCAAATGTCCTGTATGTATTAGTTTTTGTAGTGGGGATCCTTATTTTAATATATTTTTCTTCATCCACTAGATTTTATAAGCGTAGAAATGTTATCTCAGACTTTCGGCAAGCACCTGCTACACCAATAATCATTGCAAAAAAATTTTTCGGGAGTGGGCTACCTTCAAGGAAGTTTAAAGGTGTATGGAAGCCCAATGCTATGGCTCATTCGATCAAAAAATGTCCAGCCCAGTATGAAAATAACTGTCAGAGTTGGCCCCGCCGATTTTGCGCAATAACGAAATTCCACGAAATAATTTAATGTGTTACCTACTTACACACTGATAAATCAGTGTGTAGTTAGGCAACACATTATACTTTATGAGCAGCGTATTAGTTTCGATTGTTTTGCTTTGTGTGATTATATTTTGTGGTTGCAGAAGTTTTTTGGATTGATAAAAACCTTCTTATTTTAGTGATTAGTGTTTATTAAATTGTGACTATAATTTTGTGTTTATTGTTTGTCACTTATAATATCAAAATGATTAGAGGTTGTATGGTTTTGTCTTGCAAGTCTAAGGGTAACATACCCGGCATTTTTTACTTTAGTATTTTATTATTAGATTAGTATTTCTTATATTTAAATTAGGTGCTTCTTATGAGACGTAACTTAGGTAACCGAATAAATAATAATATATTAATTATGAATTATAGAAAATGAAAATTTCATAGAAAATAGCAGTGAGAAAAGTAAGGCCAATCTTAACTATCTTTTAGGGTGATTTCCAAATGTTTGTGTATTTCTGTGGATTATTAAAAAGAAATAAGGTTTACATTTAGGTACTTTTATTTCATTTAATAATTTAGTACAGTCTTTTAAAAGATCAAAATTATTAATTACTGGGCAGACCAGGCAAATTTTAATATATACAGGTCCCTCTAATTAAATAAAAAAAAGTACAATTTTATGTTAAAGTTCCTTTTTGCTTTTTCTGTATTTTGTTTAAAAGGAAATTAGATTTTTGGTTTCTTAAACTTACATTATCAACTTTTTAAGCTCGACATACTGTAGACACATAATATTTAACGGTTACTGTTACAATGGATACCTAGGTACCAAAGGTTACTAAACATTTTTAACCACTGTTATTCTGTCTCATGAATGTTTGTTATTAGTGAAAAGTATATGCCTAAAAAGCAGTTATAAAAATTTTCACTTTTTTAATGTACAACACAATCTTAGGATTAGATTAAACTCATTTACACTATCTTGCCCTTCTTTTTATC
>JAHBCN010017919.1:0-17644 GCA_019359885.1 Listronotus oregonensis
TAAAAAACCCCCTGTTTTTAAAATAACAGCCCTTTTTTTCCCAAATAACAGCACTGTATTTTCAAATAACAGCCCTGTTTTCCCAAATAACAGCCCTTATTTTCAAATAACACCCCTTTTTTTCCAAATAACAGCCCTGTTTTTTTTAAATAAAGCACTTTTTTAAAATAAAAACCCTTATTTCCAAATAACCGCCCTGTATTTTCAATTAAAAGCCCTGTATTTTCAAATAACAGCACTGTATTTCCAAATAACAGCCCTGTATTTTAAAAAACAGCCCTGTATTTTCAAATAACAGCCCTGTTTTCCAAATAAACCCTGTATTTTCAAATAACAGCACTGATTTCCAAATAACAGCACTGTATTTTCCAATAACATCCCGTAGATTGGTTAGTTAAAGTGGATTATAATTTATTCATATCAGATCCTTTAGTTTGTAAATGAGGCATATCAACGCCCGGGTGACCTAGAGGTGGGTAACCTTTTATCTCGGCGGACAGCGGACAGCGGACATTGTTTTTTGCGTCATCGTGGTTAGTTGTGGTTTGTGCCTCTCTCTCTTTGAAGGTGTTATCTTGTCTTCCTTCCTCCTTCTCTCTCCAGACGAGTCGGGGTCCCCGGACGCGACGCGGTGACAGATGATATTTGACAGGCGTTTTTTTAAAAGGCCAAAACCCCCGAAGATCTCACCACGTAAGGAGATTCTAAGTCACGTGGTTCGCCAAATATGACAGGTGACAGGTGTAATTTGACAGCTGACAGGTGTCTTATTTTACCATGCGCAGACTTAAAATAGGCCTAGCCCACTTTTCCCTAATTGCGTATGACGTCAAGATTACGAGATTAAGCTGCTCCGGTTCGGGCTGCGCGTAAACCCCCATTCTGGACTACCCCGCTAAGACGCAGGTTCGAATCCGTGGGTGCACTTTTTTTTTTTTTTTTATTAGTTCCTCAGGCGTTATACAACCATACATGGTTTACCAATATTATTAATGACATTCGACCTTTTTTACTATTTTTTCCTTTTCTATGATACTCACGTTTGGCGTAGTACTTAGGGGCCCAACATTCATTTCAGCTTAATATTTAATATTCCCCTATAGCTCAGTGGTGAGCTCATTTGAAGCACTAGGGCGACGGGTTTAAATCCTGCTAGGTGACGACTTTTTTTAAATTTTAAATTTAAATTTCCCAAAATTTTCTGCCACTAAACATTTATTTCAACAATAATTAATACTCCCCGGTGGCTCAGTGATAGAGCTCTGGGTTTTTCGCACAGGACGACGGTTCAAATCCTGCTACGTGAGGACTTTTTATTTTTTTCCCAAAATTATCGGGCCCCCTGTGAGTTCGTTTTCATAATCTTGGTCCGCCAAAACCCAAAGTCAAGCAACATCGGGCGTGGCCATTTTGGCGGGTGACCCCGGGCACGTGGTGCTAGACCAAAGTAAATGCAAATCGGACCAAAATTTCCCCATAAGAAATGCATGGGAAAATGAGGGTTTTTGCTGTAGGGGCCCTGCTTATCTACTCTTCCTATTTTATACCTTCAAATTACTGAGATAAGCTGTTATAATCTAAAATTAAAAACCCATGGTGCTTTTATAACGACACCGTTCGTTTGATTTTCACCCCCACAGTTTTTTTTATTTTCCCCAACTGAGTGGCGGGATAAAAGGGGTTAATTTTTACTAAATATAATCCAAAGCCTACTCTAAAATAAACTATAAAAGAAAAAAACCTTTTTTTATGACAAAAATTTCATCCCCTTAAAAACTATTTTTTTTTGGTCAAGGAATGACGTTTTATTCATGTTCAAATATTCTGTTTTTTTGACCCCTTTATCCAGTAAAACCACTTAAATTTTGACAACCTAGCTAAGTCCTCATTTAGCACAGTATCTATGTAAATATTCACTATTAATTTTGGTAATAAAATAATTTTAAAAAAAGGGGGTAAATAGATAGTAGAGCTTACTTTGTCCCAATTCACCAAAAGACTAAAATTAAAGTGGAAATTTTATTGTTCTCAACAAAACTTTTTTTTGTTAGTAAAAATGATGTTTATATACCGGGGGGTTAAAAACAAAAACGGCTTTATTCCACGCACAAGTAGAAAATCGAAATTTTGATATTGCCTTCAGTAATTCTTTCCGAGAAATCAAGGGGGTCCATCATATATTATGTCCGATAGTCCCTTTTTAAGAGAGGGGGCCCGTTTTAAAAATTTCAATAGCAAACCTTTTTTTTTTATTAAATTCAGTTTCCCCAAAAAAATTTTACACCCAAATTGGTTAAAACTTGAGGGGGTGAATTTTCTGCGGGGGTAAATTTTTGGCCAAAGCCCTCCCAATAGGTCGCGAAACCCGGGGTAAAAGTTCTTCGGGGGGGGTTTTTGGGGGGGCGTCATTCTGAATCTGACAAAAACACCTCTATGTTGATCGGGGTTGGCCACGCGGGGAAAAATTTCACACCCAAAATTTGGGTTTAAAAACTTGGGGTGTATTTTCTGCAGGGGTGAATTTTTCAAAGTCCCCCCTTAACGATAGGTCGCGAGAATCCGGCTCAAGGGAAATTTTTTTGGAGGTTTTTGGGGGCGGTGATTCGAAACCCCCGGTTAGAACAACCCTCCCCCTATGGGGGTGACTGTGGGGCGTGTTTCCATGTCAGATACGAAATCAGCACCCCCAAAAACCCCCCAGAAGTAACTTTGACCCGGATATTTCGACCTATCTTAAAGTGGTTTTCCAAAATTTCACCCCCCCAAAAATTCATCCCCATGGGTTTTTAATTTGATTTAAGATTTTTGCTGAAACCGAAACTGCAATTAAAAAATTGGTTTTCATTAAAAATTTAATCATATCATATCATATCTCTTATAAAGGAATTTGGGCCCAAAATCTGATGGGCCTATTCGATTCCCTGGAAAAAATTACTGAAGGTCCCATATCAGAATTTGATTTTTTTCCCCTCTAAATAAATTTCCGTTTCAATTTTTTTCCGCCTGGTACTAAAAGCATTAATTAAAAAAACCCGAAAGGACCTATTATTTACAGTCGATGTCATATTATTACAATGTACTCTTTAATTTTTTCTTTAATATCAACGTAAATAAAAAATATTAGGTGGCTTTTTACCAGAACACCAATATTTTATTATATATTTTAAACATACAAAAGTGTATTTTTCATCTTATTAAAGAGTATATCTGCCTTGCAATAATATAATATAAAATATAAGTTAAAATTTTATCGCCTATAAAATTAAATTATTATGCAATTTTATAGACGTCAAGTTTGTTTTAAATTATATCCAAGTAAAAATTTAACATAATAATAAGTTAAAACCCACCATATTTTTAATTTAATATTTGCGCTGAATAAAACTTAAATTACCATAAGTTTACTCTTAGATGTTATTATATCTAAAATCAGCATCTATATCATCTTAGTTGGCCTTGGTTCTGGCGACTTTTTTTAGAAACTGTCATTACGAGTTTTTAGTTGAAATGGGTTATTTAAATAAAGAAAAGCAAGATCTAATATTACAACTTTATAACAAGTTTTATAGGAACTTGCAAAAAGGCCCAAATGTTGAAATCATAAAAAAAAATAAGACGCTTTTATTAACCATAAATTATCTTTTTCAAATTCGGTTCTGAAAAATTAAGGGTATTTTTTTGTGTGGTTGTTGCCTTTTCAGATATACATTTTTCTAAATACATTTGAGCTATTTTTGTATAATTTCTGTCAAATTTGTTAAACAGTTTTACCATATATTTTATCTCTTTATTCGAAAAATTTTTTTAAACCTGTATGTACAGACAAATCTCTTTTGACAAGTACTGTTGCAAAAACATATTTTGCAACCTGGAAGCTATTTTTCTAATACCACGAGTACATTAACTTTCCTTCTAAATCTTTAAAAAATAATAAAAATCTCACCTTACACAGTAAACTACCCTTTTAATTGTGACAACACCGGCCAAATAAATTAAAATTTTTCTTAAAAATTCCTTTACCGATCTAAAAATAACAAAACAAAGGAAGCCGCCCGGCGCTTAAAAACGCTAACATGTCGACATTTTTTCGAGAACTCTGTGATTACGTGCGAGACGACGTACCCAATCGAGCTCATGAAAAACGACGTCTCAAAAGGGGTAGGAGTGTCGAAAAGGTAGGCCCCGCGCGGTCAAATAAATAGACCAATAAAATGGTCGTACGTCAAGCCGAGGTCGGAAAGCGCAGAATTTCAGTCATTTTTGGGGTTAAAATAGCAAAAAGCGGGAAATGTTTTTTGTTTTTTTTCTTTGGGTAACGAAAAAAAAAATTCCATCTTTTTCGAGAAAATTACCGAAATTTTTTTTATTTAAATATTTGTAATTTTTTTTCCTTTCCATGGTAGTTTAATACAAATTTTCCCCTGTAAAAAAGAAAATTGGCTATCACATCTTTTCTGTAACAATTCAAATTATAAGGTTTAGTACAAAGTGTTTTTCTCAGCTAGAATAAACTTAAATTTTATCTGTTTTTAAATTGACGTTTTTTTTAATTCATACAAGTGCCCGGGAATGAAAAGTGATACCGGGTGTCCCAAAAACTGTAAATTCGACTTTAAATTTTTAACGTTTTGTGTAAAAAACAATCTCCAATTGTGTCGTTCGTCGATGATTTACCCCTTATAAACTAAAAACTTTTTGGGTTTTTCTGGGAAATTTAAATAGTTTGTTTTCACGAATTTTTTTTCAGAGCTTAAACCTTCATTTGCTCCTAGGGGTTTTTAGTTTACATTTATCGATGAAAGTTTGTGGGCAACTACTTTGGTGGCGAGGCTTTAACGTTTTCCCACTAAATACTGATATTTAATTTTCTCAAAAAAACAATAACACAAGACGTTAATTATTTTTTTTTTATATAAATAAGATAAGGGTTTTAAAGTATATCATGTTGTACATTGAAAAATCCATTTGGGACAATTTTTACCCCGAAAAAACCCAATATGACGTCTATGAAAAATAAAATTCAAAATGGTCCCCAAAGAATAAAACGTGTATATAAATCTAAAATCATTAAATACACGAAACAAGTGGCAATGAAATGTGCAAATTATTTTAAAATCAATTTTTTTTCCCGGTTCTTAAATTTTTAGAATTTCAAAAGGCATATTGTTAGGCAAAATGGTTTTTGCCCTTTAATCAACCCTATTTTCAAATTTTTAGAAAAAATAAAGTGTAAATTTATTTCCTGTATATTATGTATTATGTTGTTAAATAATTAAAATTTAAAAATATTTTACAAAGTAAGTTTATATCCCAGCAATAATATAAAAAAAACATTTAAAACATTATTTTACATTTTTAAATTTTTTTGAAAAAATTTTTTATAAAAATTTTAAACTACAGAGGGTTTTGAAAAGTGGGGAATGGATCACCGGCCGTATCGGGGTCTTTTTTAGTTAGTAGCATCTGTTAAATAAACCACACCAAGTGTCAGCCATATTGGTCTATTTTTTTGTGTTTGGCATTCTGTGAATCAAGGAAGTGGTGTTTTTCAAAAATGGACGAAAAAGAATTTCTGGGGTGATTGAACATTCAAAAAGGTAAATCGTCTCAGGAGACTAAAGAAAGATTGATAAACATTATGGTGACTCTGCCCTTGAATAGAACGTTTCGTGGTTTCAAAATTTTCGGACTGGCCATATGAGCACAACTGACGCTGAAATCCATGTTTGGCGATGGTGAAGAAAATTAAGGTACTGGTTGCTAGTGCTTGGGCATCTTGACTGAACGGGACAAAATTTTTACATTAACATTTGGACATGAAAAAGCTTCCCAAAACCAAAACCTCCCAAAAAAAGGAATCTGGAAGTTTAAGGATGGTTTAGCTGTTAGAAAAATCCGGAGGTCTTTTCGTCTTTTCAACTTGGATAAAACATGGTTCATTACTTCCTAAGACCAAACAACAACAAGAAGGGGTTCCAAGGGGAATCTACAAAAAAGGGAACCTTTCCCTTGGCCGGAAAGGTTATGGCGACTGTTTTTTGGGTTTCCCGGGGGGGATAACCCTATCGACCATTTAGAAAAGGGAAAAAACTATTACAGGTGCATATTATTCATCATTTTAATTGTTTGAAAACCGAGCTGCAAGAAAAACGCCCACCATTGGCCCAAAAAAAGTCCTTTTCCATCACGAAAAGCACCAGCACACACCTCAGCGTTTGGTCGCAAAATTATTGGAGATAAGTTTCCCAAACTCCTTTCCACCCCCCTATACCCAGACTTGGCCCCCTTGGACTACTTTTTGTTTCCCAATTTAAAGAAATGGCTGGCGGGACAAAGATTCTATTCAAACGGGGAAGTGATTGCAGACACTGATCGTTTTTCATCTTGGACAAATTCTATTATTTGGAAGGGATCAACAAACTGGGAAAATCGTTGGACGAAATGTATAAGAATAAAGGGCTATTTGAAAAATAAAAAAAAAGGGTTTTCCCCAAACAAATAAATAGTTTTTATTTTTACACGGACTTTTCAAACCTACCTCGTATATGTCATGAATAATTTAAAGACTGGGTCGCCTTAAAAATTCAATTTAACTTATTTTTTGAACTTATGTCTTAGAGAGAAAAATCAAATAATTTAACAGTTGTAAACAATGCTTAAATAATATTAAAAATGTATTTTTTATAAATAGAAAATAAATATTTTTTTTTTTTAAGGAAGCCAAATACTTATATTAATTTTACAATATACAATATAAGTTCTTATTTTATTTAAAACTCTAAGTTATATCTTTGGGCCCAAGATCTTCTCCCGGGTTTTTAATTATGTTGCTGAATATCCGGAAAATAAACTAAATGTGGTAGTCAGGGTGACCAAACACTTCTTTTACGGTGGTATAAACCACCCATTTATTCCCAAAGGTGCCGGTGGAGATTTGCTCTCTAATTTACGCTTCATGTCGTAACAGTTTATGAATAAAAAAATTTTTGTATATAGTTTTAAGGCAATTTCATGGTAAATTTTTTGACTCTAAGCTTACTATAATAGTATAAAAATTGTACTTTTATTATTTAGGAAAAGCTTAAAATAGCATGTAAAATTTATTTACAAAATTTATAAATTTTATTTACGCTACAATAATGTGCTGGGAAAATGGTATAAAATTGCCTACTTATGTTTTCCGTTGTTAAATTTGTCAATGGACTTACCAATTGTTAAAATTTAAGGGGTTTTAAAAAATTTAAAAAAATGTCAGATTTTGACAAATTGCCTACTAAAATCATTTAACACTGACAATGACGTTTTTTTAAACATTCTAAACCAGTTAACTTTTTAAAAATTTCTAAAACCATTGCTAAAAATTTTAAAACGCGATATCGGCCGTTAGAGAAACCACCGGGCATTTAGAAAAAATCGACCGAAATAAAGAAATTTTTTGGGCCAGCAAAATCGAAATGCGGTTTTCCGCATTGTGAAAAGCTTAGTAAAAAGTCTATATGGTGTGATTATGCCATTTTTCGAAAAATGCATTTTGGTGCAATAAAGGCATTTTGCAATTGCCAAAAACTTGCAATATTATAAGAACGACTGAAAACTTAAAAAAACGCTCAAAAAACGTTACTCGGGGGGTTTTTAAATGCCGAAATTTTAAATTTTGGAGAAAATTTCCCCGGGCGCTCGGTGGTGGCTCTGAGGGGGGGGGATATAAAAAGAAACATCCAAAAATAAAAATGCCTATCTCTTATTTGGACTTATGACAACAAAAAAAAAACAACTTTATTCGAAAAACACAAAAAAAACAATTAAAACATTATAAAATTTTACTTTAGTTTCGAAAAACCGTGAAAATAATAATTCTTAAAGTCAGAAAGAATTTTATGCCCAAATGAAGTAAATTAATAATAAAAAAAAAGGGGACGTATTTAAAAAAAAGCTTGGACTCTCGATTTTTTTTAATTCGCATTTTTTTCCTAAAAATATTTACAGGGTGTTCATGTAACGGAAATTCAACTTTCCCTTTTTTAAATGCAACACCCTGTATATTATTCAATTTTTTTTTTTTTTCAAAATTTTTAACATATTTTTTGTCAGTAACATTCCTATCTTCAATTGTTTCGGGAAATCAAGCGTTTTCAGATTTATTGCATTTATTGCCTTTATCTTGCCACTTTCTTGAGGGTTACTTTTCGTGCTTACCACTGGGCGCCTTGCCGCTCAGATGTGTGAACAAGTGTGCGAGAGAGAAAGATGGATAGATGTAAATATTTTTCCCTGTCATTTTGAAATTGCATAATTTTCAATTTTTAAAAGAACATAAAAACAAAAATCCCAAAATCTTCGGGGGGTTTTTCAAAGGGAATTAATTCTGGCTTAAATTCCGGGGGGCGCTCGGTGGTGGCTCTTCAGGGGTCCCCGGGGGGTAAGGGGAAATTTTCAATCTTTGATTTTGATAATTTTTTAAAAAATTTAAAAAATAAAAACAAAATTAACAAAACCCTAAAAAACCGGAAAAATAAAAACCCCTTACTTTTCTTTTGGTTTAATTATCTTTAATTTTAAATGCACGCCCTCCCCCCAATCAAATTCAACATGGATGCCGTCTGTTTGGGAACTTCAATCGACAATCGTATCATTTTAACGAAATGAAAAATGCGACATGTTTTTTGCTTTACAAAAAAAAACCAGCCAGACTACCTAAATAGTTTCAATTGGAATAAAACATAAAAACTTAAAAAAATGGTTTTCACAAAATAATAGGCATGCCCTTTGGTCATTGTCTCAATCCTAAACCCCCGGCTTTTCTCCTATCGTCCTGTTTTGAAAAAAGTTTTTTTTGAAGATCCCCTCGGCCGGGTTCTGGTTTTTCAAATAATAACAAAACCTTTTTTTTTCATTTTGAATAAAATAACGGAAATTTACTCGTAAAAGGGTTCATATCAAGGAAAGTTTGGCGATAATAATAACTATAGTAATAAATTGGAATATTTGGAAAGAACACACTATTTACAAATTAGAAATTATTAATAAATATTAGAGGTTACAGGTTATACAGGTTGACATTGACAATATGAAAATTGACAGGAAACGCCAACTTTGTAGATGTTGCGCATATCGATTTTGATGACAGGCGTATCGAATAACAAAAAGCTGACAACAAAGCAGAAATTCCACCAATAGAAAATTTAGGGCCGTGACGTCACTGGCCTACAAAATTCAAACTTAAAATTGATTTTTAAGGCGTTTTCGGAGGCCAAAAAATCGGGAAAAATATTTTTGGGCCCTTTTATTTTCATGTGGCTTTGCAATAAGCTAATAAAAAAAATCATGAAAAACGCCTATTGAGGAGGAAATTGCAGCGTCCATGAAAATCAGCTGAAAATCGTTACTCGGGGTTTTCGAATGCCGAATTCAATTCTAGCATTAAAATTACCTGGGGTATAAATTATAAAAAATTTAATATAATTTAAATATTAAATTATATTACCCATATTATAAGAACAATTGCTTTGGAAATCTTTTTGCCTTGAAACTGGATATGAAAAAGGCGCCAAAGCTATTAAGAGAGTAGAGTATTGTCACCGTGGGGACCGGCGCGAACAGAAATTTCCTGTATCGACGGATGAGAAAAAATATGGAAATAAAGAGACCTTAAAGGGAAAGAAAAAGAAGAAGAGTTTAAAGAAAATATTTAGTATTTTAGTTAAAAATTGAACTTTATGATGGGTAATTCAATATTAATAAAAAGTACAATTTATTATTTAAATAAAGTATTATTTTCATAATTTGTAATTTTTCACTTTCATCATTACCTTTCCCCGCAGAGCCACCCTCGAGCGCCCCCGGCTAATTCTAATGTCAGAATTGAATTCCACATCTCCAAAAACGCTTTGAAAACGTTTGGAAACGATTTTCAAACGATTTTTTTGAATTTCCAGTCGTCCTTATAATATTGCAAGTAATTATGCAATTGCAATATGCATTTATTGCACCAGAATAATTTTTTCTTTTAATGGCATAAACCAATATAGATTTTTTCCTGGGAGCTTTCTAAACACAATGCAGAAAACCGCATCTCAATATCTGCTGGCCTTAAAAATTTCCGATATATTTCATAACTTTCATGGACTACTTTAACGAAAAACCAATGAAATTAGTAACATCTTTTAAATAATTAGATAACATATTTTTATCTTTGGACTCGAGGTCGCACAGTAGGAATTTTTAGTAATTTTTGGGACAGAAATCCAGACGCCGGCGCCGCTAATTTTTATTATAGCAGACATCTAAGTATTTACCAAGATGTATAGAGCAGTTGGTTTTTCTTATATTCAGCAAACACGATTCAAAATAATATGAAAAAATGTAAGAGGCATTATAAAATTACTTAAAAGAAAATAAAAATAGAACCTAAAAATAGATTTTAAGTAAAAAACCAATAATAATATATTATTTACGAAACAACGTGATACAGGGAGGTTCCTTTATTTCGAGATAAATATAATTATTCGTAAAACTTAAAACTGACAGAAAAATAACCTTAAAATTATTTTTATGCACGATCGAGCGGTAAATTTAACTAACCGCCCGCATTTTCGGGAAGTAAGTTGAATTTACCGTCCTAAGGCGGTAAGTAATTTGTCCACCAGGTTAAACAACAATGCTTAATTTAGGATGGTTTTGGTACTTAGTCTAGTATGAGTCCAGCCAACTTTGAGAATGTTATACGGGGACAGACTGTTTATTAAAAAAATGTAAAACGAATGCTATTTAAAAATAATTTCTTTTTAAACTGAGAACGTCCGATTGTGCATAAAACGTAATAGGTACTTTGGGCGTTAGATGTAGCACCTACGGCCTTAATCTGTTGTCGCGTCGTTCTTCGATCGGTAAACTCCCTTTTGCCCTTAATACCTAACTAATATTGAAGTCTTTATACCTAACTTATATAGATTTTTTTAATTGGTTGAAATTTTGAGAGAACGAGAAGGTATAAAGGGATTTTTTATTGAATCCTGTATTTAAATTAAAAACATATAAAGTTACGAAAACGTAACGTTATATTATTTGTGGCCACAAACCCCAACCTTAAATAGATCTTTATTTTTATTTAGATCAATATTTGCGTATTATTTAGCGATCAAAGAAATAGGAAAAGGTTCGTCACAATTTATTTACAAGTAGCTATAACAAATGTAGATAATAGCGATAACAAATAAGCTGCTTTTAAAATAATAATAAATTTTTGTTATCCCCAATAATATTGGGGATAACAAAACGAATATAACCAATAACCACTGCTGAATAATGGCATAGCCCCACCATTATTTTCTAAAATTTTACTTTTTCGCTACTACGTGATTAACGTACTCAGACCCGTCCCTACTTGTCCACTTTTTAGTCCCTTATTTTATAAAAGTTAACACTTTTTATTATACTTACCTTAAAATACTTCATTTTCAACTGTGTATAAAATACAGTAAATATGACATTTTTAGAACAGCGCACGGATTTTTTCCCCAATCCCTGCTTCCGGGGCTTAACAAAATCCATCCATGGAAACTGTTCATAACAACGATTTATTTATTAATGACATATTTTATTTTCGGTCAGTGAAATTTATGCCATTTTTAAAAAATGAATTCAGATTTGGAAGAAAATCCGGATATTCCCGATATTATATTACAACAAGCGGCAGAAGTGAGTGTAGATTTAATACCAGTGAAATCCAGGTTAAGATATGAACATTAATATCACATTGTTACAGAATGGCGGACTCAGAAAAAGATCAAAATTGTGAGTGACGATATTCTCTTAGTTTATTTTTCTGAAAAAGCCAAATCTATGAAGTCATCCACCTTATGGAGTCGATTCTCCATGTTAAAGAGTTGTTTGGCAATAAAGAAAATACTCACAACCAATACCCAAAAAACTATTGCTTTTTTGAAACAAAGCTGTGGGATATGTACCAAAAGAAATCCAAGGTTCTTACATCAGAACCAGTAACCAAATTTTATGTGAAGGTTCAGATGGACAATATCTACCAAAACAAAAAAAATTTTAGTGTTTGGCATCTTGGCGCATGCCCAGAGATGATTTAATACGTTTGAGTTTAGACAATGTGGAAGATAATGGGTGTTTCCTTGTCGTGCTCTTACGAGATGGAAAACTCACAGGTTAAAGTTTTACCATTACCAATGAAAATTGCAAAATTTAATCTCTGTACACTTTACCGTAAATACGCCCGATCTCCGCCCTAAAAATATGGAGAGTAGAAGATTATTTGTTGCATACCGAAAACAAAGGTGTTATGCTCAACATGTTGGGTGCCTATATCAGTGGTATTCCAAAACTTGTTCAAATACTTAAAACTAAAAAAACACGAAGAATATACCGGACATGGCTAAGGCGTTCTTCGGCTACCATGTTGGTAGAAAGCGGCGGTGATTTGCTCATTTTGAAAAGACACGAGGATGGCTTTCTTCCAATGTAAGAAGGATATATAGAGGTCCATACAAAGAGAAATTAAAGTATCCCAAAAGTTGTTTGGGCCTTGTAACTTGGAAACTACAAAATCTGTAACACTCAATCAAAAAGAACCAAAACATACACGAACACTCCGCTTCAACATCTTTAGTTCAACAAAAAGAAATACAAAAGGGTTGAGCTTCAACAATAATACGAACTGTACAATAAATATATATAACCATTTATCATACGGTTCCGTCCAAAATTAATTTTCTTAGATTTAATTAACTGATTTTTTTGTTAATTTGTTTTACTGTTTTAAAATAAAAATAAATAATCGCAATTTTCTTAAATCATTTTTGGCGATGTTTTTTGTTTATGTTGTTTTCAGGTACCTAAGTATAAAAAAAAATATCGTTCATTACACGTCCAGAAATGGATTTTCCGTTCTTGCATGACTTCCCGAATTTGTCACGCCCCCAAAATCGTCATTTCCGTACTGGTAATGAAATATACTATTATGGTAAATTTTATTTTGGATTTTTTCTTACGTAGTCCATTTAGCAATGCCGCATATTATGTTTTCCGGGATTAAAAATATAACAACAATATTAGAACGGTAAACGCAAAACCCCGCGACTATGGAGTTTTAAAAATGTCTGTTATAAAACTTCTTATCCTCATTTTACTTCTTTCATCATAGAATGTTGTTTTAAAACATTTAAGTCATTTTAAACTTTGGCTAAAAAAAATGTCTTCTTCTCGCTTTAGCTAAAATTACCTTTAAACAGAATTTGTTTCTTAAATATAAACCTCTTTTTCTATTTTAGCACCTAAATAAACTTTTTTGTTTTTGATCATACAGGTTTTACAACAAATTGTATGTGTTTTTTTAACCAAAACCAAGATCTGTGTCCTTGTTTAGATTTAAATAAATGTTTGATTTCACTTGTTAAGTCTGGCTCGATAAATGCTTTTCACAAAAATCAGCGATTTTTTATTATTTTTTCCATTACTTATGTCCATATAAACTCTTTTTAAGGCTGTTAAAAATGCATAAATACATCATCTGCCATGTAAACTATTTTAGGTAGAAACAACAAGTTAAAAAGAGTAAAATAAATATGCATATCTATTTATATTTAAATGACAACTTAAAAAAGAACAACTTTATCAAAACGAAAACAACAAGAAGAACATTTAAAACATTATAAATTATACTTTAGTTTAGAAAAACCGTAAAAGTAATAATAACTTAATAGTTAGATATGAATTAAAATATAACACTGATAAAATGAATGCCTTGCAATTGAGTAGATCGGCAATTTTTAGGAAAATTCCGGAAAAAAAATTAATATTAGACCATTGTTATAAGGCATGAATTAAAGTGATATTAACAACGACAAAAACCGGTCAGAAACAATAAAATAAAGTTTTACTTTTGCTTTGGCACAGTAAGTAGATTTTAGTGGTGTAGACATATATATGAGTAAGTAATTGACTGATTGTTTGACCTACCTGGGTACACCAGGTACTGCGTGTCTAGAAAAGAATGGAATTTTTTTTTCCAAAAAATTGTTTGATTCGAACGTTAACAAAAACCATTGAAAAGTAGGGTTAGTTTAATCTTACAACTAAAATTACTTTGGAGTGGGTTAATTTTGAACAAAATCATCCAGAGTTGTATTCCTAAACATTAAAATAAAATTGGTTCATGCTAAAATTTAAGTAGCTTCTTAATTATATACAGTATGTCCACGGATGCGGTTAACAAGAGTACAAATGAACCAAAAATTAAAAGATTTGAAAAAAGGTCATTCTTGATAAAAAAAATTCTGCTTGACGAAAAAATATGAACTACAATGAAAAAATAGATTTCTATTATACCTATTAACGTGAAATATTAAATAAAAAACTTGCCCCAAATTTACTTTTTAACCTGATTCCGAACCTACTGAAGAAAATTTGAATTTAGGAAAAATTTAAAAAATCAACATCTTTGTATGTCCGCGGATGCGGTTAACAAGAGGACAAATGAACTTAAAATTGAAAGGTACGAAAAAAAAGTAATTCTTCATAAAATATTTTGCTTGTCGACAAAATATGAACTACAATGAGAAAAATAGATTCTTATTATATAGGGCGTCTCAAAAATGCAAAAAACAAAATCGAACAAGAGCAAACAGTAATTTTTTGGCCTTTTAACGTAAAATAATAAATAAAAAACTTGCTTCAAATTTACTTCTTAACCTGATTTCGAACTTACTGAAGAAAATTTAAATTTAGGAAAAAAAATCATCATTTTGCAAGTACGCATTTTACTACTTTTACTTGAATCATACCTTTACGTTACTAAACATTAATAAAAATAAATATACAATGGAAACAATGTAAAATGTAAATGTAAAATGCGTACTTGCAATTTTTTTATTATTTGTTTTTTCGTAAATTTAAATTTTCCTCATTAATTTCGAAATCAAGTTTAGACAAAAATTTGGAGCAAATTTTTTATTTATTATTTCATGTCAAAAGGCCAAAAAAACGACTGTTTGCTATTGTGTGATTTTAGATTTTTGCATTTTTGAGACGCCCTGTATGAAAAGAATCTAGTTTCTTATTGTAGTTCATATTTTTTTGACAAGCAGACTTTTATCAAGAATAACTTTTTTTCGTATCTTTCAATTTTTGGTCCATTTGTCCTCTTGTTAACCGCATCCGCGGACATACTGTATATTAAAAAATATTTGCAAAAAGTCAATACCGTCATTTTTCGGGGTTTAACAATGGGCAACAGTTTTTTTTATCTATTCTATCGAAACAACTATGTAAAATTTCTATATGAATTAAACACTTCATGAAACATGTATCATGGGCTCTCCGACTATAGACCGAGTCCCTTGTATTTACATAAAACTATTTTTGTAAACTAATTAATAAAATATAGCAAGTATTAAAATATAACTTTAACATATTATATAATGATTATTTTTTAAATTTAAAACCCCAGAACTAAAAAAAAAACGTTTGCATTTCTTTTTTGTAAAAGTCTGCTGGGCCCCCAAATTTTTAAGGGGTTTTTAAAAACTATCCCCAATATTGTTTATAAAAAATTTTGCTGTTTTTTTTTCCCCTTAAAAATAGTAAAAAAGTCATTATAGTTAAAGTAAATTAAAAAAGTCAATTAAACTAAATAAAATACATAGAATAGATAATGGGGAAATTTGATAATTTTATTTTTATATGATTATTTTTTCTACCACATTCATAAATGAGAGCTATAGCTAATTAGGATGTCTAAAAAGCTTTTTTGTCCCTAAAAAATTTTTAAAAAATATATATTTTTTGGCTCCCCAAGGGAAAGGTTTACCAGCAGCCCTATGCCAGAAAATTTAAAAATTTGGACCCCCAAAATAAAAACAAAAAATTTTAACCTAATCTTTAAAAAAAAAATTTTTAAAGGGTTTATTTTTTTTATTGATTTTTTAATTTGCTTATTTTAAAATTTTTTAAAAAATCGTAATATGTTCAAAAACAATAATTATTATTAATTGAAAAAAAATTTTAAAAAATGGTTAGAAAATATATTTTTTTGGCTACCCCCGGGAAGTTTCCCAAAGGGGCCTCTTTCCCAAAATTAAATTTTAATTTGGCCCCAAAAAAAAAAATGGTAAAAATTTTTAACCAAAATTAAACAAAAAAAATTTTCGGATTTTATTTTTTTTTACCCAAGTTTTTAATTTGCTTGAACTTTTACTTTTAAAAATCTAATATTTCAAAAAAATTTTTAATGATTATTGCCCAAAAAAAAATAATACACTATAATTTTAAACCCTTTTTTTTTTTTTTTTAAAAAAACCTTGAAAAAACATCAACTATTTAAAAAAATAATAACCCAAAAAAACATACAAAGAAAAACGGAGGCAGTTTGGAAAGTGAGATTTTATGTACAAACATGGGAAAAAATTGAAACATCTGTTTTTAAAAAAGGGCCTTCTTTTTATTTTCTTTGGAAGTAAAAACAAACTTATAGAAAGCTTTTTTTGATGGGTTTTTTTAAAAAATAAACTAATCTTTTTTCCAAAAATAAAATTAATTACAACCCTTTCTTTTGGGGTTAAAAAAAAATTTTTGGTTTTTAAAAGGGGAGGTTAAAAAATCCCCTTTGTTTAATAATAATTTGTTTTTTAAACAGGCCTTAAAATTTTTTAAAAAACAAAAATAAAATATTAAAAAATATTTTGTTATAGTCTCTTTGGGTTTGTAGTAAAGATTTGTTTAAACTAACCCACGCCCAAAAAAAAAACAAATTCAAAGTAAAAGGAATTTTACAACTTTTATATTCGGGGACAAAAATTTATAAAAAAAAAAACTCATTGTTCTAGATGATTCTAAATAATACAAATCTTCCGATAAAAATTCCACCATTTTCAAAATTTTTTTTGTTTAAATTCCGAAAAAAAATAACTGGGGAATCAAAATTTTATGGTTTTTGTTAAAAAAAATAATTTTTCCCGTTATTCGGGTTTTGGTTAAATCGCGTAAAACCCAATTAAAAAAGACTGTAGGTTCCACTGATTTTACTATGCGTACTTACACCTTATTGCCCCTTAAAAATATTCTTGAAATTTTAGTATAAATGGTAAGGGTGTAAAATATTTAATCCCCTGTTTTAAAACAGATGATGTCGGCATATATTCAACGAAAGCTATTGTCGATGGAAAATTTTTAAAAGGGAAAATCAAACCCGTTGAAATCTCGTCCTAGCAACCATAACCCAAATTTTTGTTTTTGATTAAATAAAAATGCCAAAAAAAATAAAAAAATATTCTAAAAAAAGCTTTTTTTAAACCCGGGTTTTAAAAATAGCAAATGTGGTCTCGAGGACAATACCCGGGATTTTTCCTGGTTTCTACCCCAACATGAACAATCCCGGGAAAATTTACAACGAGCGAAAAAATTGCGGGCATCAACAAACCTACAAAAAGGCCTCAAATTGGTGGAGGCTATTTGGGGTATCTTAACCCTCTGGGGTTTTTTAGAACTTAAAAAAGGGGCCTATCTGGGGTTAGAACAGAACCAGTCTGCGGTGGATATGGTAAACAGATTGTCCCCAAAAAAATCAATGAAAAAAAACCAGAAAGATTTAAAACAATTTTTTCAGTCAAGGGCTTACATAAAG